>JASDQU010192652.1:11509-22674 GCA_032191745.1 Picea mariana | reverse complement strand
AACCTCATATGACCATGGGCTATGACCAAGTGCTTAGCTAAAAGGCGCTTATATAGATCTTCAAGACGCTTATATGGAGCTTCGATACTTCAGGGCTCTGGAACTTCGGGCTTTGGAGGTTTCTCCTTCAACACATCCCAATTCCCCCAAATGTTGAATTAGCGAACTCTTGAACGGTACTTCTTTGGAGCTTCGGGGCTCCAGTGCTTTGGAGCTTCGGTAGGTTTGCTAACATAACACCACACTTCTCCCAAACACTGAACTGGTGAACTCCTGGATTGGCACTTCGGTTTTTCTTTACTCCGACACTCTGCTACTTCGAGCTTCGAAAGTTTAGACCACACAACACGCTAAGTTCCCCGAACGTCGAACTGGCAAACTCTTGGAGAGGCTCTTCGGAGCTTTGCACTTCGGATATTCTTGCAACACCATACTCAAATTTTCCTGAATGTCGAATTTTTGAACTTTTGGAGTCTCCTTAGCAACTACGCACGAGGGGTACTATGTGTGAAAAATATGGAGATGACACGTGGCCCAATCGACGATGACACATGTCAAATTCCAATTGGTACAAAAGGTCTGTGAAAAAAATGAAACAGGATGACACGTGGCACGCATAAAATGGTCCACATCACCCTAGGTGACATCATTATGCCATGTCACTCTGGTGCTTCAGGACTTCAGAACTCCAAGATTCAGAGGATTTCACACCAGCACACTTCAAAACACCTGAACGTCGAATTGGAAAGCTCTTGAATATACACTATCTGGAGCTTCAGGGCTCTGAAACTTTGGGCTTTAGTACTTCCTGCAACTTCAATGAACAATACCTCAGAATCATCGAACGTCGAAATTGAGTTCGACAACTCTTGCTCCTTCTGCACCCAATGGTTGGGATCTTGTTTGGAACTTTGAGCTCCATGCATTCTCGAAGTTCATCACCACCAAACCCTTGAACTGCCAAATGTTGAATTAGTGAAGGACGGAGATCCTCGATTGACTCTCACCCGTCAACAGACAGTCAGGATTGACTCCGGGCTTTGGGGCTTCGGGCCTTTTTACACCAAAATAATTTTCAACAATGATCTTTTGGATCATCGAACTTCTGAACGATTTCTAATCCGCTGACACGTGTCCTCAATGATGAACGGTCAGGATCTTCTCTGGAGTTCAGGACTTCGTGATATTTTCCACCTTATAACACAAGGAATCATTTCTCTCGGAGTGTCGAACTTCTGAGCTATCATGATATCTACGGCTCACGTTCTCCTGTGCACATATCCAATGGCCCATATTTGTCCTTGGACAAATCCAATGGCTGGCACTTTTCCCCGTGATCTACAATGTAGATTCACTCTGGGACTTCAGAGCTTTGGGGATTTTGCATATTTCACAACAAAAAGTCTTAAAACAGTCAGAGTGGTGAAGTCCGAAGGAATTCGGTGCTTAATGACCGTGCACCTTCTCCAGATCTGATGAATGTGAGGGATCTGTCTTCTCCTGAACAAATCCAATGGCCCAGATCAAATCTTGTGGCCCAAATCAACAGTTGGTTTCGTTTCTTTCTTCCTCTGGATTTATCAAACCGCTACACCTCCTGAGCTTCTRAACACAATCAAGGTGTGCTCTCAATKCCCTCCTGGCACCCTGTAACTTAAATTCTCTATGAAATTTYACTACAATTTCAACTTACACAGCCCATCCAGGCTCAGTGTTGAAAACTGAAGCTCTRATACCAATTTGTAACATCCCCAGACACCTAGGTTGGTCCATGCTACTCCATAAACACTCTTACTAAGTTTTGATACCAATTTGTRACATCCCCAGCCACCCAGGTTGGGCCATGCTACTCCATAAAAACTCTTACTAAGCTCTAATACCAATTTGTAACATCCCCAGCCACCCAAGTCGGGCCATGCTACTCCATAAASACTCTTACTAAGCTCTGATACAAATTTGTAACATCCCCAGCCACCCAGGTCAGTCCATGCTACTGAAAAATTATGGATTGTATATGAACTTATAAACATATACAAATATTATGGGCAAATGCCTAGGATCATGCAGAAATAACAGTAAAAATATGCATGAAGCATACACAGGAAAACCCCATAAACATAAACACATGTATAAATACATAGCATGTAAATTAACACACAATTGATACTTATATTTGATACAAGACCACCAACTTTGTGTAGACCTTCCACGATTCTCCCAGCCTTAGAACACACTGCTCAGAACTCTCAGCAGTGGGTCACCCCTGAGCTGAGACTAAACTCCACCCAGGTAAAGGGATTCCTAGCTAGGTTGATATGTCTCAGACAACAGGATCAACTCTATCATGTGACAACTCAAACTAATAGCCTACAGTCTCTCATTCCCCACATGTTTGTCCCACCCCAAAAAGTGTGCCCCTTCTCTGCTCAATAGTCCTTCAGTTGCCCCACTTCCCTTCTAGGGATTCAGAAACAGGTCAGACAGGAAGTTTCAGAGCATTGTAGTTGTAGTTGGGCTCCCTCAGGAAATCAACTCCCAGCAATTTTCTCACCTGGAGAGAGTTTCTCATGGGCTTGACAACCCACATCTTCAATCCACGGGCCTGAAAACCCGCCTCTTCAATCCCTAGGGCCTAACAACCAGCTTCCTTAGTCCAGCACTTAAGTCAACCAGGTATAGGTATAGTTGAAGGAAACATTCAAGGTAGTGTGCAAGTGATGGCAGCAACTTCCTTCAGGTAAGATGCAGTACTGGCTTGGGTAAGGTACAATACTCGCCCAGGTAAGGTATTGGGATCTTCTCATAACAATTAGTACGGATTATTGTTGAAGGTGTGTGTGATGCATGGAGAGGTTTGAATGATGGAGAGAATGGTTGAATCAAATGGAAGAATGAATGGCTCATGCACTAATCCCAAGCCCTTTGTATGCATGTCCCAAAATGGAAACTTGTCAGGTTGAGAGCCACTTTGGCCCACTTGTCCCCTTCTTCAAAACTTAGGATAAAATAATCATCCCCACCTTAGTCTTTTAGGAATAATATTATAATATTCCCTTGGAGAAAATCCCTTCTATCTCAGCCCCTTTCCTAGGCTCTTAACCGCCCCTTTCCCCTCCTAGTGGAGTTTATTCCCCCATACTCTTTATCATGGTTGGTCTACATGCAGTGATGTATTTTATTAATGATATGATTGTTTACATATACTAAAATAGGCTCATTGGACTTTAGCATCTAGGCTCTTCGGCCTAATAATCACATAAGCCTTATGGCCTATAATAACCTGGCTCACCAGCCTATAAAACATATTTACATTTACAACTAGTTCTCAGCCTAGGGGTATTACAGCATTGGTGAAGAACAAAGAGGAGGAAACATAGTGGAAGAAAGTAATATTCTTTATGTGAAGTCAACACAATGAAAAACTAAGGAAAGTAAACAAAAGTTGTACAACCAACTGATAGAACCAAAGAGATAAGGAAGAAGAATATAGAACAAGATAAGTAGGAAGGAATAATGTATCTCCATTGAATATGGCGGCAACCAATTTGTATATCATGGGACCTAGATGGGAATAAGTTTTACTATAGTAAATGTGAGAGGTAAAGAAAATTGTACCCTTTATTAGACGAGCCTAAAGAAAAGGGGGAATGAGTGGACAAGGAGAGATTACCCTCCATCCAATATTTGATGATCGATATGGTCCTAGATTATTAAATTATTTAGATTATGAGACATAGACTCTTTCCATGGAAGATTTGTGACCCATGGTAACCCATGATGAAGCTAGTATGCTTTCTTTAAGATTACAATATCACCAAACTGATGTTGGATACGAAAAGGGTGCAACAATTAGAAAATTATGATGCATTGAATAAGCTCGGTATTTGGTTGTGGTTGATTTACTGGACCACTTTATAAATTTTGAGTTATTGATGGACAAAATTATGTGCCCTCCTATTTAGGAACATCCTATGATGAACTTTTTTGAAGAGTCCTTTCATAATCAATGAATCAATAATAAAGAATCCATAATAGAGGTGGTCGAGAAAATATTTATATATCATGAGCTTGACATAAGTGGTGGTTAGGATCAACACGTATAGGAACTTTGTGGTGAAAATAATCAAAATGATAGAGGGATATGTAGGAGTGTACAGTAAGAACCCTAAAAAAACACAACCCTTAATGCTTGCAACATTGCCTGGAGGAGGGACAAATTAAGTTTATTTTTCCAAACATGTAAAATGAGTATATTACATTTTAATGAATATGTTTTCCTATTATTATATGGTTTTATACTTTATCAAAAAATTCACCAAGACTTCACAATGTTTTATAATTTAGTGAAAGACTCGTCAAGATTTTACATGATTTTTTAATTAAGTGAAAGATTCACCAATATTTTACAAGAGTATATAATTCAATAAAAGATTTGCCAAATAATTGTATATACATATTATAATATTGATAAAAATAGACTTCAAATTTTCCTATGTATCAAGGGGATTCACCCATTTACTATACATATAACCATAGGGTAGGTTCTTAAAATTTTCCCTACATGCCCAAACTAAAATTATAAGGAATAAAGATCTTATTTTTAGCTTCATGGCGTAGAGAATCATTGAAGCCCTATAATATTGTTTGATGTGTTATTCACCCAATACTAGTCTATTGGGCACAAACCTCGACAGAAATGGGGAGCTACAATAGCACCAAAAATTCTTAAGTATAGTCTTCATTTAAATGCCAACTTCCAATACAATATCTAATGAGCTTCATGGCCTCTTTGGTCAAACTTGGGTATTCTTTGCAAAAAATGAGTTGATAAAGTGGAGCCAATAAGTGATGATAAATCATTGCATAATGTCCCTTATATGTATTCTCCCAAAGAACTTGACAATATACGTGCACATGGGATTATAAGATATGCCAACTCATGTTTACACCTATGAAAACATTTTTAGTGAAAATTACATCCATGGGGTAGGAGGACATATAGAATGTAGGAACCACCCCTAGCTTAGATCTGGCCTTCTACACCCTTTATATCATTCCATTTAGGTAATAGAAAAGAATAGCATCCCAATTGAACATGTGGTTTGTGGTGACCACTATGTATTCCAATGGCAGCTAGGCATCCTTGAAATGTGTGCATTCCTTCTCAATATATAACCTAGGTATCATGTCATCGTGTACACATAAGGCTCTATCAAATTGGTGATCGAATATATACCATCAATGTTTCCAAAAACACCTCGTCTTCAACCCACCAACTGGAGAGAATATTTTTTGTGGCATGTTCTTCATTGAATTGTTCCACAAAAATATGCATCATGTACACCTCAAGTTGCAGTAGCTTATAGTATTTCTCCAGCTCAAATATCAAGTAGGAACCTATGCACCTAAACTTGGAAAAATAACAATAAATATACTCAAATATCACATTTAATTAATGTACAAATATAATACATCACTCTCTTACACTTCAATACATATGTGAGACCTCATAATACAGCATTGAGGTGTTCATGTTATGATCCAACGCCTTAAAAATGATAAAATTCAATGATTACAGTCCACTTCGAGGAAACCTCCTTTTACAATATATCCAATTCAGAAATACAATATGAGATGATATAAGATGATCATAATACTAGGTCTCCTTGGTATATAAATAGGAGACAAAGGGTGCAATGAAAGGTTCTAGACGACATACTAGAATTGTAATAATTCAATATCTAGGGCATAATAATGGATTTATACATAACATGGGGATTTTTATAGGGATTAACATGCCCCGCCCCTTCAAACAAGTGTTTTCCTCAACACTTTACTAACCATGGGTGTTTCTGCAAAAAGAATTCATCTTCCTGTGTCACCTCTTCCACGGGTAGGTTCTTTCATTTCAAAAAGTAATTTGTAATTGTTCAATTTCTCAATTGTTGAATCCTTGTTTCGAGTATTGTTTCTAGTTATAGTATGATTTTCCCTTCTTCATTAATCTCTAGTAAATAAGTTTGGACTGGGATCTTATTGTCAGTGACTTTCTTAAGCAAGAAACATGGAAGACTAGATGTACATGTGAAGATGCAGGCAACTCCAATTTGTAATCCATACTTCCAATCCTTTGCAAAACCTTATAGATACCATAATATTTGGGTGCTAATTTATCGTCCTTATTTTTTTTCTTGAGGGACATCTTTTAATATGGTTATAGCCTCATAAATACCCAATCCCTCACTTCAAATTCTCTTTCACTGCAATGTTGATATGCTTGTTGTTTCATATTATTTTTTGTCATAACAAAGTTGTCCTTCAATAGTTTGAGAAACTCTTGTTGGTCCCCTATGTGGTCCTCCACTGCTTGAACCTTTGTATTCCCTTTCAAGGGTGATGTAATGGATGGAGGATGATATCCATACAGTGCCAAAAATGGGGACATTTTTTTATGAAGTATGGAATGATATGTTGTACCACCATTCCACCAAGGGAAACCACCTGACCCATTGCATTTTTTTATCATATGAAAAGCAACAAATATATCCTTCTATACATTTGTTCACAATATCATTTTTCCCATCATATTGAGGATGTAATATGCTCTGTGAGACCCGAACAAGAAAATAATTAGTCCAAAAATTTCCAGTGAAAATTGGATTTTTGTCACTTACAATAATCTTTTGGACTCCATGTAGCTTTTGAACTATTTCCATGAATGTTGTAGCTACTATACTTTCTTTAAAAGGATGAGAAAGAGAGAAAATGGGCATACTTTATCAGTTGATCCACTACTCCCATGATGATAGTCTTTCCTTCATATTTGGGTAAACATGTAATAAAATCCATTGAAACTTCTTCCCAACATTGACTTGGTATAGCTAATGATTGTAGGAGACCCGATGTATTGATTGTCTCTCCCTTATTATGTTGGCAGACCAAACATTCAGACACAAACTTTTGAACATCATTTTTAATACCTTCCCAGAAACAATCCTTCTTGATCTTGTGGTACGTTTTCAAGAATATTGAATGTCCTCCTACAGGAGAAGTGTGCAATTCTAGAAGGAACTTTTGTTTGAGTTTGGAATTCTTACATAAATATAGGTGGTCATGATACCATAGCATATCATTCTTTCATACAAAATTGTCTAACGAAATGGGGTCGTCTTTTAGTTGTTGAATGATCTTGCATACCTCTTGTTCTTGCTTCCATTTTATCCTTACTTATTCCACCCAATCATAGTGTTTAATAGAAATAGCATATAGTGAACCTTATATTTATTCTTCTTTCCTTGAAAGGGAATCTACCAAAACATTATGTTTTCTTTTTTTGTAGATAATTTCAAAATCATAACCTAGCATCTTTGTAACCCATGTTTTTTTTCTTTTGAAGATAAGTGTTGCTCCAAGAAGTACTTCAAACTATCATGATTTTTTTTTACTTTGAAGTGTCTTCCTATTAGGTAAGGGTGCCATTTCTGAACTGCATGTAGTATGGCCAACATTTGTTTTTCATAAATAGGCTTAAGTTTTTTTCCTTTAAGTTGGCTACTTTCAAAGGCAAGGGTCCTTCCTTCTTGCACTAAAACTGCACCAATTCCATGGCTTTAGGCATCACACTCCAAAATAGATGCTTTTTTTAAGTCGGGTGTGGCAAGGACAGGTGTTGTACACATATCCTCCCTAAGATTTTCAAAATATTTTGTTGTTGCTTCAGCAAGAAAATGTTTCCTTCTTTAATAATGTTGTTAGAGGTGTTGCTATTTGACCATATTTCTTGACAAACTTGCGGTAATATCCTGTCAATCCTAAGAATCCTCTAAGTTTCTTCAAGTTTTTGGGAATTGATCATTCCCTCATGGATTTAATTTTGTTGAAGAGAAAGAACTTTGGCTAGTTTGAATGATCTTGGCCTATAACATTTCTTGGATCATACGCTCAATATCACTTTTTTGTGCATATGGATACATGTAGGGCCTAATGTTAGGTAGTATGCTTTCTAGTTTCAAAGGAATAGCATGGTCATGATCTCAAGCAGGTGGGAGACCCTTAGGAATTTCTCGAAATACCTTAGAATGATTGTTGATAACTAATTGGAGATCTAATGGAGTAGAAGATATAGATGTTTGAACATTGAGTGAGCACAATTGTGCAATTACACCATGTTGTCCATTTTTTAGTGATGTTTTCATGCTATTAGAAATTATCACCTTATAGGGTTTCCCTCGGATACCTCTAAGCTCAATTTCCTTTCTAGATGAGGAAAATCTCATGCAAAGATATTGAAAATTAAGGACCACTATTCCCAATTATTGTAACCATTGGACCCCTAATACAACATCAACACCACCCATTTGGATGGAAATCATGGGACTATACAAACAATACTCCCCCATATTGAGCTTAATACTATGGCACTTCCCAGAACAATTTATGGTACCTCCATCTAAAATAATTACTTGAACTCTGGTACTAGATATATAAATAAATTGAGATGTTTTCATAATTTGTAATTGATGAAATTATGGGTACTATCAGAATCAATCAATACTGTTACTTTTTTTTTTGATGTATCCTTGTATCTTGAGGGTTTGTCAAGTATTGATGTCGACCAATGCATGACAATATTGTTAATATTATGGTAGCTGCGGGAGGTATTTACGTCCACGTGTGAACCTGACGAGAATAGAAGACTCCAGAAAGCAAGATAAAACCCTAATGAGTTGGCTGATAACCCTAGAAGTCTTGTCGGCTCAAGAAGATAATTTATATTAGGTTATTAGCCTCCAAGAGAAGAAGTCGGACATAAATAATAATAATATACTAAACAAACACATATCTAGAGGGAGAAGTTGGCCCCAACAAATCTGGAAAAAACACTATAAATACAGAGTGCCATTTCTCATTTCACACATCTCAAATGTGCAGAGAGAAACTGGTGCGCACTGCAATTCCCAGTTTGGTGCGCACATGTGGAGGAGGGTTACAGGTGCAGCTGCAGCAGCAACTAATTTTTAGTATAGGCTTAGACTATCTCTTGGCTAGGGTTTGGACTATCTGATCAGCTATTGTTGGTGCGCTATCCTTAGAGGAAGATGCCCTACACCTTGTTTGGCTATCTAGCCTAGGGTTTTCTTCTGGAGTAATTCTCAGTCAAGGTTAAGGTGCTCGGAGGGTGGCTTCGTCCTATCGTTGGGTGACAAGGGTATCGTCAATGGTAANTAGAAAGCAAGATAAAACCCTAATGAGTTGGCTAATAACCCTAGAAGTCTTGTCGGCTCAAGAAGATAATTTATATTAGGTTATTAGCCTCCAAGAGAAGAAGTCGGCCATAAATAATAATAATATACTAAACAAACACATATCTAGAGGGAGAAGTTGGCCCCAACAAATCTGGAAAAAACACTATAAATACAGAGTGCCAGTTCTCATTTCACACATCTCAAATGTGCAGAGAGAAACTGGTGCGCACTGCAGTTCCCAGTTTGGTGCGCACATGTGGAGGAGGGTTACAGGTGCAGCTGCAGCAGCAACTAATTTTTAGTATAGGCTTAGACTATCTCTTGGCTAGGGTTTGGACTATCTGATCAGCTATTGTTGGTGCGCTATCCTTGGAGGAAGATGCCCTACACCTTGTTTGGCTATCTAGCCTAGGGTTTTCTTCTGGAGTAATTCTCAGTCAAGGTTAAGGTGCTCGGAGGGTGGCTTCGGCCTATGGTTGGGTGACAAGGGTATCTTCAATGGTAAAACAAGCACACCATCTTCTATATTCTAACAGGTTATGGGCCCACACCTCCTTCATTCAGTCTAAACACTGGAAGGAAACATAGTCGCTAGGATATAAGGTCGCTGAGGAACTGCCGCTAGGGTTACTAGCAGAAGCAGCTTCCAAGACATTGTCACTAGGGTTACTAGCAGGAGTAGATGCAGAAAACCTAATCCTCTTGTTGAGGCACCTTAAGTGAATGAATTGACCTAATCTCCAGATAGATCAGTGCGCTCTAGCCTAGTGCATTCCCTGATACTCTCAGCAAGCCAAGACGTGAAGATTGATTTTGTGGTCAAATCTAAGGTTTGACCAAGTCAAAGCAGCCATGACTTATTCTATGAATTCAGAGAAGAAGTTAGATGGAGCCTCTAACTTAAGAGCGTGGAAGACAAGGATTGACCTCATCCTTGCCAAGAATAAAGTGTTGGATATCGTGAAAGGAAAGATCGTGAAGCCAGAGTTTGAAGAAGGAAAAGAGAAGGAACCACGGAACGTTGCAGCTATGGAGAAGTTCAAAGATGTTTACATCAATGCCATGAGTATCATAGTGGATTCTATAAAAGACCACTTGATACCCTACATCTCCCATCTTGACTCATCGAAGAAGATGCATGATGCCCTAACAAATCTCTTCTCAGTCAGAAACATTGGACAAGTTATGAGTCTAAAGAATGAGCTCTGTGACATGAAGATGAACGATGATGACAGCATAACATCATACTTTGTAAATATCTCCCAGTTAAGATATCAACTACAAGTTATTGAAGAGATCACTTCAGAGAAGGAATTGGTGATAGTACTCAATGGTCTTCCCAAGACATGAGATGCAATTGCCGCAAGCATGAACACAAGGAAGGAGTATCTGACATTTGAAGAACTCTGGACTTGATGTGCTCAAGAAGAATCAAGAATCAATGCAAAAGAGAAACCCCAAAGGAAGTACGATGATCAAGCATTCACAGCAAGATTCAAGACCTTCAATAACAAAAGGAAGTTTGGTTCAAGCAGGAAGCCAAATCAAGAGAAAGACATTTCAGAAGTACAATGCTTCAAATGTCGAAAGTATGGTCACTACAAGAATCATTGTCCTGAGCTAAAGAAAAGGAAGGAGAAACACAAAGCATCAATTTCCAAAGAAAAGGAACCTACAAAGAAGACTAAGCAGGATGGAAGAGACTTCTTCTTTTAAAAAGGTAACAACACTCTTCTTATTTCTTATACATATCTTGTTTGCATCGTCCCTGTATATATCTTGTATATCTATCTCTTGGAAGATAATGTATTCCAAGAAGAACTAGACCTATGGAAGAACAACAAGATAAGAATGAATAGATAATACACATGAAAGGATGAAATACAAATCATGTGGAAGCTATTGCAAGATAAGCCGAAT
>JASDQU010192650.1:0-12848 GCA_032191745.1 Picea mariana | reverse complement strand
CCAATATGGAGGAGGATCATGAGAATCATTTGAGGATCGTGCTACAGGATTTGGGACAGCACCAATTGTATTCCAAGTTGAGCAAGTGCACTTTCGGTCAAAGGAAAATTCACTATTTGAGCCACATTGTCTCAAAGGATGAAAAACAATGTTGGAATTATTGTCATTGATGTCAAAAGAATAATGATTCCATTAATGTCATATTAAAACATTAATATATATAAGTATACAATTATATTAAAAAAGGGGTGCATGTGACAAAGTAAAAAAGTGAAATGGTGGTTTCGAACACATGGGTTTGGGGTATTTTCTCATGGTATTTGGGGTATTTTCCCATGGTATTGAGAATTTATTATTTAATTAATGGACATGTCCCTTCATGAAGGGTTATGAAAAATTATAAAAAGAGAAAGCATTGAGAGAAAGTGAGTGTGTGAAAAATGGATTAGCAAAGATTGAATTGTGAAATTAGTTTCAGGCCATCTTGGCATTTTCATGATAAAGTTTTTTTCTAGGATGTTTCAAACCTTGAAATTTGGAATATTCAGAGGAGAGATATTGGTGTACATGTGATACAAATATTTTATGCTCATTTGCTATAATTTTGGAGATATTCCTTGTGTAAGTTAGGGTTTTTGAATGCTCATGGAATCAGTTTCAAACAAGTCAATTTGGCACTTTTGCTATAACTTATTTTTCTGGGATTTTTTAGACCCTAAGAGTTTGTGAAGATAGTGAAAATATATTGGTGTACAAGTGGTAAACACATCATATTTTGATTCTCTATAATCTCAAATATATTCCTTGTGGAAGTTAGGGTTCCTGAATGATTTTGAAATCCATTTAAAACATGTCAGTTTGGCACTTTTGCTATAACTTATTTTCTAGGATGTTTCATACTTTGATATTTTGCAAATATAAAGGAGATATATTTATGTACATGTGGTAAAAATAATATATTCGAGACCACTATAATTTCAGAGATATTTTATGTGGAAGTCAGGGTTCCTGAATGTTGCTGAAATTAGTTTCAAACAAGTCAACTTGGCACCTTTGCTATACTTTAATTTCTAGGATGTTTTATACCTTGACATTTTCCAGAGACAGAGGAGACATACAAAAGTACCTCATGCTAAATTTTTATATTATATTTACAAAATTGGATATGTGGCATGCTGTACAAGTTTTTTCTTGGGAAGAGGCCTAAAGAAACAAGCTTTGGGAAAGTTTCCATTTAGAAATTCAAATTTTGGTCAGACCTGATAAAGGCAGAAGTAGTGAGAAAACCCGATGAAAGCAGAAGCAATGAGTAGAACTGGTAAGAGTATAAGTAGTGTTGAATGGTGTTTTCATTGATGTCAAAGTTAGTTGTTGGTAATCAACTAAGCCATTGGTGATTAGATTAGTCATCATGAATAAGCCCCTTACGTCAAGTGAGGACATGAAGAGATATGAAGTTTTTATGAAGCCTTGATGATGTGTCTTAACAAGAACTATTCTAATATCGTCAGTGGATTACAATAATAGGTAGTAACAATGGACAAGAAACCTCGAAAGAGAGGAAAGGAAGCCCAAATGAATGATGAAGAATCCCCAAAAAGAACCCCATAAGTATGGTCAAGAAGCCCCACAGTTGATTGAAGAAAATGGGTACGAGGGACATTACAAATTCATGCAAAAACTCCATGGATTGATAGTCCTCATCAATCTGTTTCCAATGGTAGGTGGCACACCACGTGGTTCATCAAAGTTGAGGAGATATTCCCTATTAAAGATGAAGCCCTGAAAGAAAGTGGAGAAGCCCCAGATCTAAGGACAAGAAGTTCCCTAAAGATGACCTATTTTGGAATAAATATGAAAAAAAGTGTGGATTGGTAACGTCAGCCCCAATTGGTTGAAAATCAAATTAAGTGTTGAAGTGCAAAATCGACCCCAATTGGATTAATTATTATAAATCAAATTTGAATTAAAAAATGAGGTTGGCCCTAGTTTGAGGAATAGATTGAGTATAAATAGGTGGTTGTATATTTCATTATTAAGATCAATAATTTGAGTTCCAATTTGAGGTTAAATGCATAAGTCTGAGGCAGTCTTGGGTGAAATTTCAGGAGCATTTTAAGCAAAGATCATATCTATTTTCCAACAAAGTTTCTGAGGCTCTTTTTGATATGTTTTAGTGAATTTATGAGGTGCATTTGAGGCATATCTTGGGAGAACATCTTAGGGAAATTAAGGGCTGATATGAATTCACATATGAGGCATGTGAAGGGTTGTTTAGTATTGATGTTTTCAAAGCTAGTTTGAGTGTTGTCCAAGCCTATTGAAGGCAAATATTTCAGACTATTGGGTATACTTCTAGACCAAATTTTATATCAGTTTTGTGTGCATATCCGAGGAGGATAAGGCCAAGTTTGAGGCCTATATTTACTACTGATTGATGATGAGTTTTGAGGTAAGTTTACAATCTTGTTCTGAGGCAAGCTTGAGGTGAGTTGATGCAAGGATTTCCGAGGGCCATAACTTTTGACTCGGTTTTCCGTTTGGGATGAAATTTACAAGGAGTTGCGTCTCAAAGAGTTCATTGATGTCCTGATATGATCCTTCCAATCAAACATCATTTCGACACTTTTCCGAGACCAAATTCCTTCATATAAGGCCACAAATTGGGGTTTTATTGTTTTTTTTAGGAATTTTTAAATTAGTAATTATGAACTATCTCTTAATTTATGCACCTAATCAAAAAAGCGAGTTGAAAAATAGTGTTTATCTAGTTAGCTTTTAGTTATTGGCCAGTTTTAGAGTCATGCGATCATTTTCTAAAATTAACTGTTTTTCTAAAATTAGTGGTTTTCGAAAATCTCAGATAGTAGTTATAAGGGGTTGAACTTCCATTGTAATAGTTGGGATGGAGAAGGAATACAAAGAGTTATTTTCCATTCTCACATGTTTGCATGGTTTTTAGATATTGTGAATGAATCAAAGTTTATTGGCTACATCATCTGGTATCAGAGCCAGGTTGATGGTTGTGAGAGTAAGAGGAAGAGAAGGTCTTGCTCATATGCGTAGAGATATGCAAAACCTCCAAAGGCAAGTAGCAGATCTTACAAACGTGTTGGCTAGTCAGAGAATAATACAAAGAGAAGTGTCTGATGAGTAGACAAGCCAAGGAGATTTAGATCATCATATAGAACATGAAGAAGAACAATTAGAGCGCATGACTTTTGAAGAAAGGATTCTTAGAGCTTTAGAAGGGAGAAATGATGGGATCAAAATGGAAGTTTTAGAATATGCAGGGAGTCTTAAACCATAGGAGTTATTAGATTGGATGAACACCATGAAATTGTTTTTTTGAATGGAAGCCTATGATAAAGGAAAAGAAGGTGAAATTTGCATGCACCAAGTTGAAGGGTCACACCATGATTTGGTGGTATCATGTGCATAAAGACACAAAAAAAGGAAAAAGAGAAAATTAGGACCTAGGATAAGATGGAAAAAAAATTGCAAGAAATTTGTTTGCCTTTGGACTATGCCCAAACTCTTTTTCATATATTTCAAAACTTGAAGCAAAACCTGTCCATCGCGGAGGAACTCACAAACACATTTTATCAGTTGTACATTTGTGTGGATCACCACGAAAATGATGAGAAATTGGTTGCAAGGTATGTGAATTGTTTAAATTTTTCTATTCAAGATGAATTGAGTATGCATAAGAATCGTAGCATGAAAGAGGCATACCAATTAGCCTTAAAGGCTGAGGAAAAACCAAACCAAAATTTTTCTCAAAGGAATGGAGGAGCAAGGAGGGGTACATCATCTGCCTCACGAGGTGGTTTTAATTATGGAAGAGGCGAATCATCCCAAGGAGTTGAGAAAGCAAAAGATAATCAACAAGGTAACCTGGATCAACTATGAGGACGATGATTTAAAAGGGGTAGAGTTTATGGTGGTGGTAGAGGAGGACCTTATGTGTATTTTAGGTGCGGTGTAGAGGGTCATCGAGCATTTGAATGCTCAAATTATAACATGCAAGAGACAAAGCAAGGAAAAAAACCTAGTTTAAACTTGGTCAAAGATGAGAATGGAGAAGAAGGAGATGAATCTAAATTCCCACATGATATGGGGGAGAATACCATGATACAAAGGTTAATGACGATTNTGGCTTTGGACAAATTTTTTTTGAACCAAATGCACTTCCAAGGGAAAGGCATGTCAAGTTATTTTTGATAGTGGAAATTGTGAGAATATGGTTTCCAAAGAGATGGTAGATAAGTTGAAATTATGGTGTGAAACACATCCCCATCCTTACCAAATTTCATGGTTAAAAAAAGAGAATGAAGTCACCATTAATAAAAGATGTTTGATCAAGTTTTCCATCTATAAGACTTATAAAGATGAAGTATGGTGTGATGTCATTCTGATGGATGCATGCCATCTATTATTGGGGAGGCCTTGTTAATATTATATAAAAGTTGTGCATGATGGAGAAAATAATACCTACACCTTTTGGAAGGATGGATCGAAAGTCGTCTTATTTCCCCTTAAGGATGAAGGGAAAGCTGAGAATATGTTGTAGGAAAGATAGCTTGTTAAGGAAACTAAGGCAACAAGATTCTGCTACGCATTAATAGTGAAAAAGGAGCCGTGGAAGACACACCAATCCCTACTGAAGTGACTAAGGTACTAGAAGAATATGTTGATGTTATCCCTAATGAAATACCTAATGGTCTTCCACCAAAGAGTGATATTCAACATCACATTGATATAATCCTAGAATCATCTTTACCTAATTAGGAAGCCCATAGGATGAGTCCTACACAACATGCATAGATCAATTGGCAACTAACATAACTTATAAAGAAAGGTGTGGTAAGAGAAAGCATGAGTCCCTATGCTGTACTGACATTGTTGACTCCAAAAAAAGACAATACATCAAGGATGTGCACATATAGAAGAAAAATCAATAAAATTACCATCAAATACCGGTTTCCTATCTTGCGCTTAGACAACATGATGGATGTACTATCCAGAGCTAAATATTTTAGTGAAATTGATTTGCAAAGTGGATACCACCAGATCCAGATTCACAAAGGGGATGAATGGAAAACTTCCTTCAAGACCGGAAAACTTCCTTCAAGACCAACGATGGCCTATATGAATGGATGGTGATGCCATTTAGGCCGTCCAATGCACCTAGTACTTTGATGCGGTTGATGAATACTGTGCTTCGACCTTATATTGGTAAGTTTTTTGTCATTTATTTTGATGACATCCTAGTTTTTAGTAAGAATAAAGAATATCATTTGCAACATTTAAAAATTATAATGGATGAGTTGAGAAAACATAAGCTTTATGAAAACCTAAAGAAATGTAGGGTCCTGCAAGAAAGTTTGGTATTTCTAGGTTTTTTCATCTCAACAAAAAGAGTCAAGATGGATTCAGAGAAGGACAGAGAAATTTTGGAGTGTCCTATTCCTCAGAGCATAACATAGGTAATAAGTTTTCATGGACTGGCCACCTTTTGTCAAAAATTTATTCAAAATTTTAGCAGTATTGTAGCACCCATAATAGATTGCACCAAAGGCAAGACATTCATGTGGACCAATGAAGCCATGGAAAGTTTTAAGTTTTTAAAGAAGAAGGTAACCGAGGAACCTATATTAGCATTACCAGATTTTGATAAAGTGTTTGAGGTAGACTTTGATGTTTCACATGTAGGCATGGGAGCTGTACTTAGTCAAGAAGGTATACCAATTGTATTTTTTGGTGAAAATTTAAATGAGGTAAGAAATAACTACTCCACATATGAAGTAGAATTTTATGCAATTGTGCAAGCATTGTGACATTGGAGGTATTATTTAGTGCCGAAGGAGTTTGTGTTATTTACCGATCGCATTGCATTAAAATATGTAAACACCCAAAATAAATTGAACAATAAACATGCAAAATATGTCTCTTTCTTACAAGGCTACACCTTTGTTCTGAAGCACAAATCATGATGACATAATCAAGTTGCAGATTCTTTGAGTCGGTGCACTATTATTTGACAACCATGAAAATCAAGTAATTAGGTTTGTTGCATTAAATGATCTCTATGCATCTGATAACGATTTTTAGGAGATTGTGGAATAGTTTAAGAATCCAGTCACTGGGAACATGGATCTTACTCAGGGTGAATATTTTATGCAAGATGGATACCTCTTCAAAGGAAAAAAAACTATGCATTCCAATTGGTTCTATGAGGGAAAACATTATCATAGAACTTCAAAGTAGTGGTTTGGAAACACATTTTGGAAAGGATAAGATGCTATTCCTAATAGAAGATAAGTATTACCGATCAAAAATGAAAAAGGATATTATAACCAGGTATGTGGCACGATGTAGAATTTTTCAAATGGATAAAGGACACTAAAACAAACACAGGATTGTATATGCCATTAATGTTCCCACAGACCCATGGACATATCTGAGCATGGAATTTGTGTTGAGGATCCCAAACACACAATGAGGTAATGATTCTGTTTTTTTTTGGTTGTTGATAGGTTCTCTAAAATGGACCATTTCATTGCTTGAAAGAAAACTAGTGATGCATTGAGGGTGGCAGGGAAGTTGCAACTTCCTTTGAGTTGGTGCTCATAAATCTAGGGGGTTGGTTCCTCCTTCTAGTCGGTGCTGGTGAATTAGGGAGTTGGAGCTTCCTTCAGGTTGGTGCCTCCTTCCATTTGGTGCTGGTAAATATTGGAAGGTGGTGCTTCCTGGGGATGTAATATTCAATATATATATTAAAAGCGTTCCATGGTTTTCTCCCGTTTGGGTTTCCATGTAAAAATATCTTTTGTACTGTGTTTGATGTTATGCATTGTTGAATGGAATTATTGATAAGTTAATGTTTACATGTTTTGATTAAAAATGGTAAAAAGTTCCCAATACTAATTCACCCCTCTCTCAGTATTGGTGAATATTCCAACAAGTAGTGAACGAACTTGGTAAAGGAAGGAATATCAAGAAGACTCGATGAAGGTTGTCACAACTCACATATTGGTTTCTCTTGCTAAGTTTATGCTTAGTGGTGGATATTGGTGTCTACGAAGATCTATAAGATATTGTTGTCTATTGATAAGTTGGTTCTTAGCAGTGGGGATTGGTGTCTCCAATAGATTGGTGCCTACGAAGATCTAAAAGAGATTGATGTCTCTTGATAAGTTGGTGCTTATCAATGAGGATTGGTGTCTACAAAGAACCGTAAGAGTAGGTTAGTGCCTACTAGGATTTGTATCAGTGGGGGTTGGTGTCTCTAGTAGGTTGGTTCCGACAAATATTTATAACAGTAGGTTGGTGCCTACAAAGAATTGTAAAGAAACGTTTCATGGTTTTATCTTGAAATGGTTTCCACGTAAATCTCGTGTTCCATGTTCTGCTGTTAATATGTGATTGTTTTCTTATGGTTGATGAATGTTTGGAAAAGTAAAAAATAAATTATTATACTAATTCACCCCCTGCTCTCAGTATAAGTGTGTGCTCAACAAGAAGTGGATCTAGAAAAGATTGAAGCAATCAAAGGTTGGAAAAAAACAAAGAATATATTAGATGTGAGATCATTTATAGGTTTAGATGGTTACTCCAAGAGATTCATTGAAGGTTTCTCCAAGATTTCACATCCAATCACTTCGCTACAAAAGAAAGAAATAAAATTTGGATTGACTACCAAGTGCGAATAGAGTTTCTAGAAATTGAAATATTTATTAACTAGTGCACCTATCTTAAAAATTGTAGATCCAAATGGAGATTTTTTTTGTGCATAGATGAATGAAAACAATGGCTTGGTGGAGTCCTTACCCAAAATGGGCATGTAATTTGTTATGAATTCAAGAAAATCAAAGAGCATGAAATAAATTATGCTACCCATGATTTGGAGCTTGCAACTATTTTCCATGTGCTGAAATGTGGAGGCATTATCTCATGGAAATAAAAATGAAATTGAGGAAAAAACATAGTTGTAACATCCCCATTTTTAATCCTTGGTTTAACAATGTGTAATGTAAATACGATGTATGATCGTGGGCCCGATTATGTAATATGTAAAAATTGTATATTGAAATAATAAAAGTAAATGTAACGTCGACTGTAAACGAACACATATGAAGTATTGGGGGCTAAGTTTCCATAAGAGAGAGGGGGTCTAAGGGGGAAATATACATGTGTATTAATCCCAAACCACTTTCCTAAAATTATTATTGTATATGAACCTTCTAATTTCCTTTTTGAGTATACCAAAGCCCAATCTTTGAATACATGTAAGAGATTTGGTGTGAAAAGTCATATCCCATAGTTATTGAGAGCAAGAGGCTAAGTTCAATCAACATTGGGGAATGTGTGAGTCAACTATCATGGGTAAAAGGAAAATTTGAATGGGTATTGTGAGTAGTTTTTACATGTAGGTTTTGGGACAACAAGAGGAAGTAGAGTGATAAATCTTGAAGGAATCCATAGTGGGCATGTGTGGTAGTTTTTTGGAGCTATAAATTCATGAAGAAGTAGTTTGTTAGGATTGCAAAGTGAGATTATGTGTGAGAAATTACCCTAGAGCAATGATATTTTTATTGTGATTTTTCCCATGGTAGATAGCATCCTAGGGTCCCTAGCAAGAGAGATTCCTAGCCAAGTTGTGATGGAGCTTTAGGAGGAAGTGGGAAGGCCCAAGGGACTGTGTGCAGTGAAGGGGGATCCCATTCCTTGGGTTGTGCAGGTTGAGGAGAAGAGAGCTGGTGGATTGGGATAACTATAGGAAAACCAAGTTGCTGTGGAATTGTATTGGGTTGTGAGAGACACCTTTTCTTGTGTACTTGTAGCCCCAGAGCGGGGGTGATTTTCTGATGAGATTTGGAGTAGCAAATCTACAGCTGGATGAACATCCGTCCTTTGTAGATGGTTGTCTGTTGATAAAAGATACACGTTTTATATCCATTTCCCTTTTTTAATTATGGGTTTTATTTTCTATGTGTATAATTTGAGTTTGAAAAATTATATGCTATTGTGTGAATGTTAAATTTAGTTGCATTCAGCTTTTAAAAGTGTTGTTAGATGCATATCCTTTTTTAGCATCACTGCATGCATTTAATTTTGATGGTGTCATAATTTTTTTTTATGGTTTTAGTAGTAGGGGAACTATAGAGTGGTATCAAAGCCATATTTGAAACACCAAGCCTGTCTGGGTCTACTACAACAGGTAAAAACTTTAGTTTATGTGTAGAATTGGGAAAAAAATCAATTTCTCCTAGCATGAGGAATTAGGGTCAATCCCCAAGTTTTTGATTATATATATATATGGGAAAAAATTAGTTTCTCCTAGCATGAGGAATTAGGGTCAAGCCATATATGGGCGGTTGTGATGATTTTTTAGGGGGGTCAATATATATGGGCGTGTGTGATGATTTTTTAGGGGGGTTGATTTGGCCTCTAGATGGATGCTTTTTTCTTAGAGGGTTGAGTTTGGATTTTTTGCGATAACCGTGACAATCACGAGTTTGAAAATTCAGAAATTGACTGTGTCAAAAAGTTTCCAAGTCATCAATACAATGTGTGTTAGCGAATGAAGATATTTTCAAGTTTCCAATACAATGTGTTGATGAAGAAACCTCTTTTGGAGCCCCCAATGAAGGATTGTTTTGGAAAGGAAAAGAGAGCCCGATGCTGAAATGTTGACGAGGAAAGAAGATATTTTTCCAAAACATCAGTGAAGAAATATATTCCCAAGTTAGTGAAATGTGTGTGAGAAAGTGAATCTTGCGTCAAAACGTGGTTGAAGAAAGTGAATCTTGCATTGAAACATGGGTGAATAAATTGAATCTTGTGTCAAGATATAGGCGAAAAAAGTGAATCTTCGAAATCTCGACAAAGAAAGTGAATGTTGCACTGAAACATTGATGAAGAAAGTGAATCTTGTGCCAACACATTGGAAAGGAAAATAAATTCTGACACTGAAACATTGGACAAGAAAATATATTCTAGTGTCGAAATGTTAGGGAGGGGGAAATGATAAGAAATTGTTGATAAATAAGAAAAGAGACAAGAAAGAGAAAGAAAAGAGATAAGAGAAGATGAGAAGAAGATAAGAGAAGAAGCAAAATAGAAGAGAAAGAGAAGAGAAGAAAAAGAGAGAAGAAGAGAAAGAGAAGAGGAGAGAAAGAGAGAAGAAGAGAAAGAGGATAAATAAAAGGAGGAAAAGGAAGGAGAAAATAGAAAAGTTTACAAAAAAAGATTTTGGAGCCAAAACATTGTTTTGGCCATAATAGGAACATTTCAACTCATATTCAAATAAAATTTAAGGGGTATGTTCGTAATGATGAGGGATGCAATATTTCCAGTGAGGGCCATATGTTAATTTTGATTCAATTTTCTGAAAAATTCAAACTAGTGGGTTTTGAATATCAAGGTCATGCTTAGTAATCGAGACCCATATTAAGGTGAAATTTTTACAGATAGGTAAAAAAGTAAGCATGAAGATACCCATTTGGGATTTTGAAATTTTTTTGAAGGAGTTGGAGTGGAGATGCCCAAATAGAGAAGAATCCACTATTCCCTAACAATTTTTGGGGATTTTTGAAATCTTGAGAGGAAAAGGGACCCTAGATCGCCAATATAGAAAATTTTATCTAGTCTAAATTTTACCTACTCATCAATCCGAACAAATTTGTATTGAGGGTTTTTTTTCCATTTTTTCTCCTTTTGGGAGATAGCCATTTATTGCCAAAAATTATGTCTTGAAGAAATGAAAAAGGAAAACATGACTTCACTGCATGCAACCAAGGTTTGTGGGTAGTTCTCAATAGCTACAACATGTGCCCAGGACATCCACTCCCTGCGATGCATCAATGCCTGATCATGTGCACTCCTGTCTCAGTTCCAATCCTCGGATATCCATAGTGCAACGTGACTTCACCCCATGCAAACAAGGTCCATGGGTAGCTGTAACATCCCTAGACCTCCACATAACAAGTTGGGCAATGCCACAATGGAAACATCTTTCTTCTCTGATACCATTTTGTGACCGTTCCCAGCCTTAAACCAACAGGCCAGGCCATGCCACCGAATAACTTTGCGGAAATATTCACATATAAAACTTAACAGGAATAAATAGAGATAACATCTATTCCCAACATATGTTTACATACATATTTATCTAATGCAATTTAACAAATATAACATCATGTTCATACAACTATTTGTGCAGAAACAACATTAAAACATACATGCAATATATACAGACAATTCTAATAACATTATAACTTGATTTCAAAAGACACATCATACAAAGAACATAGATTGGGTACTTATCTTTTAATAGATGACCACAAAATACATGCAGACCTTCCAAGAACCTCCCATCCTTAGACCACGCTGTTCATCACGCTCAACAGTGGGTCACCCTCGAGCTGGGACTAAACTCCACCGGGTAAGGGATTCCTAGGCTTGGCAAGGACAACAGGAAAGTCACACAGATCAAAGAAAGGGTTTTCTCCCAGGAGCCACTTACACCCACATCCCACAAATCCTCTTTCCTCACACACCTGTTCCATCCCAGGAGTGTATACCTTCACTATCAAAAGTCCATCGAATTTCCACCTCCCTTATAGGGTTTCAACAACAGGCTGGACCATAAGTCTCATAGTACCATAGCTGTTGCAGGACTCCCTCTAGGAGAACTCACTTCCCCATCACACTCTCTCACTTGGAGAGAGTTTCTCATAGGTTTGTCAACCCACCTCTTCTATTCAACTCCTAAATCCAATGGGTAACCTCCGTAGAATAAATTGGGTAAGGTTCTGGTAATGAAAACAAGCCACACCAGTCCAGAGAAAACGTGGGTATCAATAACAAAGGCTAAGGTGAGATATGTCTCAGACACTATGCAGTCGTACTGTGCTTCACAGGAAAAATGGTTAGCTTCATGGGTTTACAATTTTCGAAAGTTTAAGAGATTGACGATGGAGGCAATGGATGGTTGCTTGAATGATCAGTATCAGTCTGTGCATCAGTGGGGAGTATGGCTTACTTCCAGAGTGACGACCATCACCAGGATCGTGAGAGTGGTAAGAATGGTGAGAGAAACCCCCAACAAGCTCACTTTCCCACCTAAAAAATGCATGTGCCCAATTTGGCACATGTCTTCCTGAAGCTGCATGAGCTCCACTTAACACTTGCTCCCTTTCCCTAGGAACTTAAGACAACATGGTTTTATGAAACCTTAGACTGTAGGAAATAATAATATGATATTACTCCTATAGAGGTAAGCCCTCTAGCTTAGCCCCTATTCCTAGACACTTATCCCCTTCCCTTTTCCTAACCAGTGGAGCTTAGTCCCCCACAACACTTTCTCCGTGGTCAGTCTACACGCAATGATGCAATTTTATTAATGATGTGAGTATTTACATATACAAAATCAGGCTCATCGACCCTAGAATCTGGGCTCTCCGACCTAATAAACACATAAGTCTTCCAGCTTATAAATACTTGGCTCACTAGCCTATAAACATAATTACAATTCAGCAGGGGATCGGCCTTGGGGTGTTACAATCCCCTCCCCTTGCTTTTGCACCGTCCTCAGTGCAACTTATTTACACAAAAACAACAATATTTCCAAAATATTCAAAAATTTGTGGGTACTCTGCCCTCATAGCATCTTCATGCTTCCATGTTGCATCCTCAGGACTGTACCATGTGGTATACCTAGGGAGGTAATATGGGGTACCTAGGGAGGTACCCAATGGGAATGTAGTTATGTGTTATTAGTGGAAGTCATTTAATATATGGGAATGTGGTCATTGAATGTAAGGTGGACTAGGTCCACTATA
>JASDQU010192649.1:805-19977 GCA_032191745.1 Picea mariana | reverse complement strand
TGTGCAACGTTTTAGACGACATCCATCCACAGAGGAGCAGGGGCATCATGTGCAACGTTTTAGAAGACCTCCCCTCAAAACGACAAGACGACATCCATCCACAGAGGAGCATCATGTCCATCAGGGGCATCGTGTGCATCAGGGGCATCATGTGCAACATTTTACACCATCCACAGAGGAGCATCATGTGCTTAATCAGGAAATTGGACCTCCCCTCAAAACGACAAGACGACATCCATCCACAGAGGAGCATCATGTCCATCAGGGGCATCATGTGCAACGTTTTACACCTCCACCAGAGTTCAACGAACTCCGTGATCAACCTCAGCCGCAATTCTTGATACGTGGTGATCAGGCTGTGCATGTATCTTTACCTCCCCCAGAATTCTTCCGATTTGGTAATCAGCGTGCAAACATGGATTTACCTCCACCACATTTATTCAGATTTCGTGATGGAGATCAGCTTGCAAACATGGTTGTACAACCACCCTTACCTTCCACAGAATTTTTCAGATTTGATGATCAGCTTGTAAACATGGATGTACCTCCACAACAATTCTTCAGATTTGATTCTGAAGGTCAGCTTGCAAACATGGTTGTACCCCAACAGTTACCTCCACCCCATTTCTTTAGATTTGGCAATGGTGATCAGCTTGCTAAGGTGGCTGTACCTACCGCATTACTTCCACAGCATTCCTTCAGATTTGGTAATGGTGGTCAGCGCGCAAGCATTCCTTCAGTTGTGCCTCCGTTACCTCCAGCACATCACTTCAGATTTGCTGATGATAATCAGTTTGCAAACATGGATTTACAAGCTCAGCAAGATCATGGTCGTCATCTACAACCTCGAAGATTAAGGCGTTGAAGAACAACTAACCTAAGACAAAGTGGTATTCCTGGAGTTTTAATTTCTTTCTTTTATTTGGAAATCTGTTCTTTGGTTTGAGTAAAAATAAGATGTACTTATTTGATTTGCCTTTTCTACCATTTTTTAAAAAGAAACATTATGCAATTTGAAAACTCTTTGTCAAACTTCCAATTAGTTATGTTGTTTCTTAAATTAGAAGATTTAAAAAAACATGCAAAATCATAATATGTAAAATTATATCATAATTGATGTACTTGTTGACCAAGCACTGTAGTGATAGAAGTGAAAAGAGGGAAGCAAGTTGGGGGTTGGAGAGGGAAGCAAGTATGAGAGCCTTAAGGATTGAAACCCCGAAACCCAAGGTCCCAAAAACTTTAAAGATGGAAAAATCGCAGTGGATTCTAACCATTGGATGTTGGATTAACGTGGACTGTTGATCCACCCGATTTTGTGAATTCGGTAATCGAAAATCTGGAAGGTAGTTGTGCATGCCTTAAAACTCTTTGAATACCGAAAGCCTGAGTAGCGCCTAGTAGATTTAGTGCTTGGTCACAACCCTTGGTCACGTGGGGTAGGGACGAAGAAAGAGGGGGCTATCACTCGAAGGTTATAGAGTCGAACAAGAGCTCGAAAAATTCATTAACTCTGATCATTTTAGAGTTGTTTGGAAATGCGAACGTTTTAAAATTGTTTATGAATGATGAGGGATTTGTTAAGAAACGAAGACCTGACAATTTCAGCTATCTGCAGGTTGTTATTGCAGAAGTTTGACAAGTACCAGAACCAGTTAGAATTAACACTGAGTGCAAAGAAATGAAAGAGGTGTGGATTGCCTCCAATTCAGAGAAGGAAAGAAAAGGAAGGGATGTCAACTAGGGAGTCGAAGGATCGAACTCCAATGGACACGGAAAAGAGATGGATATGGAGGGGCATATAATGAAAATCATTGAAAAATTACAGAAGGATGCCCAGGATCGTCGAGTTGATAGCTTAAATCTCATGAGAATCGGGGATAAGCAGGGTGAATTCAACTTAAAGATGTTGAAGAGTCTGGAAAGAATAGAAAATAAATTGGAAAAGGAGAGTGACTCGATCAAGACAGAGAGTCGCAAGACCCCTAAGAGGAAAATAAGATCAAGGAGTGTCAGTAGACATCATCATCGCTCCCCAAAGAATTTTGATAAGGAAGCACACATTAGTTCAAGCCCATCACCTACCAAGAAGCATAGGAGGTCTGGGGTGGATGAACTGAAAGGAGAAATGAATAAGATTAAGCCTCCCTTTTTCAGAAACAACCATCTTTCAAAGAGCCTAGGAAGGATGAAGTGGGTGGGAAAATGCCAAGACCGCCACCTATGGAGTGTTGGGGTTGTAAAGAAAACCATAGGTACAGAGATTGCCCCCACAGAAATGATAAAGAAAGAGCCATCTACAATGTTCAACCAGCTGAAACAGTGGAGGATATGAGCAGTAGAATGCCAAGGATCTACGCAGCCCTGGACAACAAGCAAGATGAATTTCAATCGCAGATGATTGAAGTGGAAGGTATGATTAACAATCGACCATTTACTATTTTAATTGACTCAGGGGCTAGCCATAGTTATATAGATCCTAGAGTGGTGGAAAGTTTGCATTTGTCAAAAAGAAAACATGAAAAGTCTTGGTTAGTGCAGCTAGTTACAAGAACCATGAGGAAAGTCATGGAGTTAGTCAAGTATTGTCCTGTGGACATAAATGGACTGAGCACGAAGGCTGAATTGAACATTCGGCCATTAAGCTCTTACAACTGTCTAATTGGGATGGACTGGTTGGACCAGGACCATGCCATCTCGGACTGCCACAATAAGGCATTTACTTGTTTATATGAAGAAGGGAATCAAAAAACAATCCAAGGAATTCCTAGAGTTGTTGTTGTCATATAAATCTGAGTGTTGCAGCTAAAGAAGTGCTACAGAAAAGGCTGTCAATTATTCGCAACCCATGTAGTGGAAACACCTAAGGACAAGGTGTCAAGTATCAAAGAGTGTGCGGTACTAAACGAATTCGAAGATGTATTCCAAGAAGTACCTGGACTACCCCCAAAAAGGAATATCAATTTATCTATGAACTTGATGCCTGAAGCAACTCCAGTATAAAAAAATTCATACAGGATGAGTACACTAGAGATGAAAGAGTTGCAATTGCATCTTGAAGATCTCCTGAAGAAGGGGTATAGATGCCCAAGTGTGTCACCTTGGGGTGCCCCGGTCCTATTCGTAAAGAAGAAGGACAAAATGTTGAGATTGTGCATCGATTTCAAATAATTGAACAAGGTAATAGTAAAGAACAAGTATCCTGTGCCAAGGATTGATGACCTCTTCGATCAGTTGAATGATGCAAAGATATTTTTTAATATAGATCTAAGATCATGATATCATCAAGTAAGGATAAAAGATGAAGACATAAGCAAGACCACTTTTAGAACAAGGTATGGTCACTGAGAGTTCACAGTGGTGCCGTTTGGACTGTCAAATGCACCAACTATTTTTATGTGCTTGATGAATGGAGTATTCAGGGACTATCTAGACAAGATTGTCACAGTCTTCCCATATGACATCTTGGTGTATTCCAAGTTATAAGAATAACATGAGAAACATCTGAGGATGGTGTTGCATGCGCTAAGAGGGCACCAACTGTATGCCAAGTTGAGCAAGTGATCATTTTATC
This sequence comes from Picea mariana, assembly GCA_032191745.1. Lineage (NCBI taxonomy): Eukaryota > Viridiplantae > Streptophyta > Pinopsida > Pinales > Pinaceae > Picea > Picea mariana. The sequence continues at coordinate 16,403 of JASDQU010192649.1, read as the reverse complement.
AGGAACAGATCCATTACTTGGGGCATATTATCTCGAAGGATGGGATAGTTGTAGACCATGAGAAGATTGAAGTCATCAAAGAATGGTCAGTGCCAAAGAATGTGGAGGAAGTTATATCCTTTATGGGTCTAGCGGGTTATTACATAAGGTTTATTGAAGGGTTCTCGAGGATAGCTCACCCTATCACTTCCTTGCAAAGGAAGGAGAAAAATTTGCAGTGGACATAAGATTGCGAGAAAAGATTTCAACGATTGAAGCAACTATTAACGAATGCTCCAATCTTGAGAATTGCAGACCCAAACAAAGATTTCGTGGTGTGCACTGATGCATGTAAAGGACTGGGAGGAGTCCTTAGTCAAAATTGATTTGTAATTTGTTATGAATCCAGGAAATTGAAAGAGAAGGAAAATAACTACGCAACTCATGATTTGGAGTTGCCAGCCACCATTCACACTCTAAAGAAATGGTAATATTGGTAATATTTCCATTCCATGCAATCTACAACAACAACAACTACTACAAAAACTTGTGTATAACTTATTGGTAATATTTCCTTCCATGCAATCCATTGATTGTACTTATTAGTAATATTTCCTTCCCTCCAATCTATTGATTGGATAGATGAGTTTGTAATGCTTCATCGTTGTACATGGTGAATTCTTTTTCTGAGATAAGAGTGGTCTTGCATTTTAAAATGAAACCTTAACATTGGATAAGATCTTAAAAGGTTAAAATTTGTGAAAATAATAAAATAAAGGATTGCAAAACATTCTATTGCAATGTGTTATCATACAAATATGTGTGTTAAAACCCAATAACCTTAAAATTGGATAAGATCTTTATTGGAACCCAGAGTTTTTGGGTAAATGTCATGCACGCACGCATAAATGACATTGTGTGAGCTCATTCCATTTTTGTGCATGCCCAAGTAAAGTTGCGAGGAGTGACAATGACTGGATCAAGTTTTGACCAAAAAAAATAATGTGTGCCAAGTCCAATTCTGCCAATGTGCACGAGTCTAATTTTTGGGATGCATAAAAAAAATCAAGAAGAGCCATACTAGAATCAAGAGAATAATGTTTGTCAAATCTCCTCGAATGATTACTTCCAACAACACAAGTGAATGTGTAGCAAAAATGAGATGAGATGGAAAGGTAGTTAAGATTGTTCTGATTCCAGAAAGGCTACATGGAATGCAGACAGGTGATAAAAGTGTGTGGGACTACTGGTCAATAGAGTGAGTGAAGCATAACTGAAAGACACAGAAAACCATAGCCGAGAAGGATATAAAAGGAAGAAAGGATGACAAAGAAAAGGGTTGATTCAATGGGTTACAACTAGTTATTCATTTTTGAAGAGATCAATTTGAATCTCAGTAGTATTGTAATGTTTATGGTTGTGTGTTTGAGTATGTCATATGTGAAATTAAATGAGGATTCACATGGCATAATGTATTGTAAACATGGGGAGTTATCTGAGAGAATATGATCCTATGTTGTTGTCGTTATATGATTTTCTTGATTAATGTATGTATGTCACTGATGGAATGAACATGGAAACAAAGTTGCATTGATTCTGAACCTGTGATGTGTATATTATGTGTCTGAAAGAATGTTTCAATTCCATTATGTTTTTTCATCTGTTAAGTAACTTTCAATGTGTTATATGAATGTCAACATGGGTGGATATATGTGTGTTTATCCCTTTATCACTGACACGATACTAGATGGTCCATGTATTCCTCATAGTGTCTTAGGTGAGACATTCTTCAACCTTGGATTACGATTGATATGCCCATGCTTTGGGGTTTTTGTTGGTCAACTTTGGATGAACCTTGGGTCTTAACCCTCAGGGATAAAAAGGATGCACACAAGCATGAAACAACCCAACAAATGGTTATGTTGTCAAGAAGTATTGTATGGAATGATGAAGGAAAGATATGAGGTGGTATCCATTTGGGGAGTAAATTCAAGTTTGGTTGACTGCAAAGGAGCATGATTTTTCTCACAGGGAAACTCAAGGTCTGAGATTCAATGTGAAGTGATGGAAAGATAAGCATCTTTATATTGATATGAATGAGACCTTGTTTGTTGAATTTCCCTATTTGTTGTATCAGTGGTTGAAAATACATAAGTTTCCACTAATATTTCTTTGAGACCACTAGAACCAATAGTTTAGGATCAAGACATGGTTGAAAGGTTGAAGGAAGTGGATAGAAAGAGGGATCGAGCCATTTATTTTTGGTTTTCCCGAGTGGAGGAGGGATATATAATTCGATTTGTTGTGTACATTGATTCTTTCAGTAAGGATGAAAGAACGTTCACCGAAGGTTATAGAAAAATACCTCTATAGGAAATCTCACTCTCGATAAATATGTTGTTCATTGAGAAAGGTTTGATGTGCATGGAGCCCGACAGGATGACTGAGTAAAATCCCCTAGTGCTTGGGGGGTGAAAAGACTAGGGAAGAATGAGGAAGGAGATGGATGCCTTGAGGAGGATCTAGGCATTGGTGATATGAGTTGAGGAGTGGGATGGACCCAAAGGAGTAGATGAGAGAAAGAGTCGATAGATACAGAAGAAGAGTTAAGAAGGAAAGTGAAGAAAAGAAGTGGAAGGAAGCTAGCTAGGGGAACACAATGAGGATTTGGGCCTGTTATCCCCTAGCCTAGGGATAACTAAAGAGATCACATCTCGAGACCCATAGGTTCTAAACATGGAGTACCTAGAACAAGATGAATTGAGTATGGCCCTAGAGGGCCCCTCTTTTCTTTAGTGTAGTCCACGTATCACCAACAACAATATCTATCACACCATCATGGTCTTGAAGTAACATTCATTCTTGCTCCATGAGGTAATGAGAACATGTATCATGGTATGTATCACTCTGATTTTTGAAGAACTTAAAAGTGTTGTATTGAATCCTTCTTCATTTCATGACGTTTTCTCGGTAATTATGCTCTTTGCCTTGTTCATATGAGGAAGGGTGACATGGTTCCCTAATAAGTTCATTTCCCTTTAGGATGGGTTGCTACTGGGTGAATTTGTGAAAATTCATCGTCTGTTCCCTCCATACTTACTACTTTCCATATCTATTCCTTCCATATCCCCTATCCTTGTTTGGGAATTGGGATTGCCTACACTAGCAAAGGTTGTACCTTACCTTGTGGGAAGAACGGGCTAAAGGTTGAGAGGGTAAAAGTAGTTGGTAAGAGTTAAAAGCCAATTTTGAAACCTTCGAGATGATTTTCCCAAAGATCCTCGAGAAATAAGTGAAAATATTCCAGGTAAGAAAAGGGTACCCACAAGATAACATGAACACTCAAGGTACTAGTTGATTGATAGGATGTCTCATCATGACTAGGCCTACTATGACCATGGGCATGTAGCGGTATGACACTAACACTTATATGGTCACCATACCAGGGCAGTGGCTCTTAGTGGCATAGCCAAGAGAAAGGGGTCTCATCACGTGCCACCCTTCTAATTTCCGTGAAAATTTTGTTGATGATGTTGTCACCTCTATTCATCAAGCTAGGATAGTGGCCCTCAACTATTTCCTTGAAGCACGAGAGAAAAATATCAAAAGAAATAAAGAGAAGAGTAAAAGGAAATGAATGGGATAGGAAACAATTACACTCATGAAAAGGTGCAACTCTCTCTCCATAAAGTCACCCACCGATAAGAATCTACATTTCCATGTTATCACATGTACCCCATGCCACCTCATACACTTACATGAATTGGACTAGACTCCACTTGGGAAACACCCCAAACATAAGAGAGGTTATCCCAACATGACACCCTGAGAGCCTCTCCAAAATTAACTTTTCAAATTGCATAACATCTTTGAGAATGTGTTTTGGGTTAAAGGGGGTTTGATGCACATGTTCGGGTAATTTAATTATTAGATGTGATTTACATGCTATGATCCTTCTAATAGGTAAAACGTGAGGGAATGATTAGCTCAGGCCTTCATGGGGGTTCAAATCCCATAGATGGATGTTGAAACCCCAACGAGGGGTAAGACGATATTGAATATTTGCATTGGATGAAGGAAGGACATTTCCTTTAGAGGCACTCTAGTAGGGGATGGGGATTCATGAACCACCAATCTATTCCATAACATCATCATTTGAGGGATAGGGTTTCATGGAGGTGATGTTCTGGTGAAAGAAGGATGCTTGGCACAACATTTGGCAGATGATGGTGTGATTAGGCCTTAGAGGGGCCAACGTTCCATTTTTCAAGGTTGGATGTCCCCCATTGGAGCTCAATGTCACCCTACTAGGGTTTATTCATGTAATTTTGTTTAATTTTGTAAATTAGGGAAAATTGATTAGGTCAACCTTGTAATCATGAACTAAAATTAATTTTAGGGTAAATTTGGTATAAACAAACATAAAGTGACATTCATTTTCATCACAACCTGTCCTTGGAGACAAGGAGGACTAAAAGTTTCTCCCCTCTAGGGTTATTGGTTGAAATAAGGAGGCACCACTCTTGTTTAAGGCTTATCTTTGCAACTTGGATAATTTTTTGTAGTTTTATGGTGATGCCACATGGTATATTCATGATTATTCTTGGTTCAAGTAAGAAGAATCTGCATTTTGTCATCTATTGAATGGTTTATCGCATGGTGTTATTTTCTCATATGATTATGAAATTGCATGGTGTATTTAATGTTTGAAGTAAGAAACTTAAGATGATACTTTCTTACTTTTGTATTTGCCAAGATTTCACTAAATGTTTTTAGTAACTAGTGAAACCCCATTGCCCTAAAGTGATATCTCTCTAGAGGTTTCATTTGAATATCCTTGCATAAGTTTTTACTCCATAAAAAGGCTAAGGAGAGCAAGGTGTTAGGGCCTAGAAGTTCCTACACCATAGAACTTTGTTTCTTGAGGTCAAAATCTATGAGGACTTAAGTTGCTACTCCTCCTAGGGTTTTTCCCTCTTATACTTTTGTGTATTATCATCAATTAGCAACCTTAGAAGAAGACACCATATTTGACTCCATTACCCTAGAAAGGCACTAGTCATACTCCTTTGATCTCTGACAAGGATCATCAACTTTTAAGCTCAATTCCCTACTTGATAATCTACTAACCTTAACTAACTTGCTAAACTAACCTAGAAATAATAACAACCAAGTTGTCGTTGTCATAGTCACTGCTACAACTATCATTTTGTAGCTTATATCAGCCTACTAACCATCTAAGTCATCCCAGAATTTGTATAAGGCAATGTACTATATATAAGTGTTAAAGTGTGTGTTTAATTTCCTTCATGAAGTACATATCTGAAGCTTAATTGTTGCTATCATTACTCTGATTTGTTGTTGTTACATTTAACTTTGAGAGCTCGTTTAATACAATTGCTGATATATTTAGAGAACTCACATAAGACAAAGTATTATCATTTGATTCTTTTAATACTTGTTCACATTGTCTACATAAGTGAGTTCTTGTTGATATAAATTGCAACTGTATCATTTACTTATTGCTATCATCTATTTGTCCTTCATTGCATACATATATTTCCAGCATATATTTGTGAGTTCATTGTCTTATTGAAGCATCATTATCATTTTTTATTTGCTATAATGTTTATTGTTGTCTTGGTTAAGGGAAGGTGCACTTTATTCTCCTTTTCTTCATCCAAAAAGATATAAAACTTGATTTTAGCGACCTAGAGAGAGACGACTATTTTACCTTGTCCTCTTCCCTTCTTCAAAACTCTTAAGTATTGGGCCGTCTCCCCTGGAGTGAGTTTTTCCTCCTCCTAAAGAGAAAGATTTACCCTATTGGGGTGACAGTGATGGGACTACCTCCATGTTACACCAATCTAAGCCTACTTGCCTTTAAGATTTGGCAAAGTATAGATTGTACGATAACATTTTTGGTGCTATTGTCGGGAACATCAAGTCATTTTTGGTTGGGGAAGGTTGTACGTCTCCCATTAATTCCACCACATTCCTTAGGATTTGGTAATGATGGTTAGTGGGTGAGCATAGTTGTGCCTCCGTTACCTCTATCACATCACTTCATATTTGCCGATGGTAATCAGTTTGCAAAGATGAATTTACGAGCTCAGCAAGATTATGGTCGTTATTTACAACCTTGAAGATTACAACGATGAAGAACAACTAACAGAAGACAAAGTGGTATTCCTCGAGTAATTAGAATAACTAACTCTACACTATAATTAGATCAACCAACGATTATACACTATATGTAATTAATCAATATCATAGCGCATACCAATGGATGTCGCACAAGAGACCGAAGGGATAGATAAATTCAAGGCATCCTGACATCACCTATGGATCCAAGATGCAAAGGATCCTAAGAAGAAATGGTTGAAGATGCAATATTGCGTCACCATGGAGGAGGTAGAGTGGATTATGAAGGATTGGTATGTGCAGTGGCAACTGCCAATAGAAAAACCAACCACGAGGACATGCATGGTGAAGTCCTCCAAGCTCAAAGAGATGACCAAAGAACGATCATCAATCCTAATAGGTAGTTCAGATGAAAACACCAGGACAACCACAACACAAACCCTACCAAGTGGGAGTAGTGCAATACCAAAAAGGCCGAGGAGAATACCCACAATAGTGAGAACAAGAATGCCACCATAGACTGTGTGAAAGGAGACAACACAAGATCCAAACAAAACATGCCAAGGAACAACAACAGAGGCACATCCCTCATAGACGGAAATAATCCATGTGCATGGAAAAGACATGAGCAAGAAGAGGAAGTACAAGATAGAGGACCCCAACATCACCCTCACATGGGATGACGTAGAGCTCGTCGCAGATAAGGTCCAAGACAAGAGTGAGGAAATGGTGTAGAGAGAGGAGATTATGGCTAAACTCCTATAGGTAAACGAGAACATTTAGCAACTTTGGAGCTGAGTAGAATCACAGGCCATTGTGCAGCCATAGGAAAAGACACAGAGTCCATATACGAAAAAATAGCGTGAAGAGACTGCGTAGTTTGTTTTCCAGGGGAGGGAAACACTCACCATAACATTTCAAATGATCATATTCGATCAGGAGACAGCATAGAAACCACTACAGGAGGTAGAACAACTTGATATGGTGATGGCGCACATTTCGACGAAGGCTTTATATAGACTACAAGCTAGTGTCATGCAGGAAGTACAGTTGAGGGCCTACGTAGATGCCACAAACCTAGAGGTGGGCAGAGGATTCACAGAGATGATCCAAATCACATGTGACCAGTTGATTGTGGAAAAGGAAGAATACAAATAACCTTCAGATAGTTTAGAGAATGATTTGACAACGACATACAACTGAATCCCCAACAACGAATAGGAAGAAAAAAGAAATGCAAAGGAGAAGATCAATCTCATTGTGCAGAAAATTGACCAATACAGGTAAGAGATCAAGGATCTCAAAGAGAATCTCAATCCTATGACCCTGACTAAGTTCTGAGAGAAAAGGAAAGAAGAAGTTGCACTCCAACTAGCAAAAATGGAGAAAAAAGTAAGCATAGGAGCATGATTGTTTTATAGAGAAACACCACTTTTCACAGTGATGGAGGAAGATGAGAAGGTCCAAAAGTTGGACCAAGAAGTGTAAAGTCTCAATGCAATCATACAAGATCTCAAGAACAGACATAAGAGAATGAGCATCACAGAATGTCTAAAACAAACACAAGATATGAAGAATCTGCAGGCAGGGTTGAAACCAGCACAGACGCAGAGGCAGGAAAGACATGCATAGATGGAACCCCTTCAATATCAAGTAGCATAGATGATTGCACAGTTGGAGGAGGAGAGTAAGAACATGGCAGAAGCACGGGGATAGAGTGCAACAATGATCAGAGAGGAGATCACAACACAAGCATTAGAAGCGCTCGCAAAGAAGGATGTGCAGGTACAAGAAAGAGGAAGGGAACTTGAAAACAATTTCCACAGCCCAGCAGAGGTTGTTGAAGGAGCATGCACTACCTAGGTGGCTCTGGATGATCCACATGTCAATGTTGGGGGCATGTTGGTCGCATGCCTAACATGGAGGAAAGGTTTATTTTTGGGATATAAGGCCAATTTTGGAGAAGCAAAATGCCAAGAAAAGCAACATGTGTGATGAAAATTTGCATTCAAAGGAGGAAAGAATGCAAGGCACACATGTTGGAAAACCTAACCATGTTAGGGTTAGGGTTGTTTAAGAGGTTATAACGACTGATAAAATGAAAATTAATATAAATAAGTACCTAAGAGTTCTAGGTTGGGGGTTAGAGAATGTTGGAGGATGTTAGAGAATACTATTTTTCTTGGTTAGGAGAAGGACTGCAAGATCTTATACCTTTTTGTAAAATGTTGAGTTGTAGGAGAGTAAAGTATCTAGATATTGAGGGTTAGATCACAGGTTGAGGAGCCTGGTGCGATCTAGTCTACCTCAAAAAGGTTGTGGAACCTGTTTTGTGATTGTATAGTCATAATTGCAGTGTGTGCAATGTCGTATCTTGCAGAAAACTAAATAAAAGAGCCTGAGATCCATATCTTTGTGGATGTAGCCCAGGAGGGGGTGAACCAAGGTAAAACCTGTGTTATGTGTGGTGTTTATTTCATATTTAATTTATGTCAGTAGTTAGACTACGAATGGATGAATGGATGCTTCTGTTAGATATATTACAATGCATGCATAGGAGTATCAGATGAATGAATATTAGAATAATAAAAGGAAAAAATATATTAAGGCCTTAGAGGATGAGTTGCAATCTTACATCCCCACTCTTTCCTAGACTACAAGCATCTAAGCATTGGAGTCACCCATAGAACTATCTCGAGTGAGACTGCGTAATACATTCTGTGTGTTGTGTTTCCTTCTGTTTACCAGGAGAGCTGATGGTTTTAGAGGGTTTTGCTGGAAATATGTTATATCTGAACCTAGGTCAACCTAGAAGTAAATAGAAAGAGTTATAACCAACATATAGACAAGCATCTAATTTTTGTAGAAAAAAAATAGAAGTTATGTTCTTTAAGGAATAATCATACAAAGATAGAAGAAAATTAAATATATTAAAATGATATCAGGACTCAGAAGTAGCGTAAAAGGATGAAGGTCATTCAAAAGGATGAACATCGACCAAATGCACGATATCCATGGTATTGAGTCAATACAAAGTCTATTTTCATGTGTCATTGTGTTATCCTCTTCCAATTTTTGAATTTGTTTCCTTTGGCTTGAATAATTGATGTCTCACATTGTCTCACTCAATAAATTCCATGAGAGATATGGATTGATACTCACCATGTTGTTTGTTTCATTCCCTCTGATGATAATCATTTCCGACAAGGTCCTCATATAGAAGGTTACCATATTCGTTGATCACTCGCCCGCTCATTAAACGTAAAAAATATTCAATAGAAACCAACACAACATCAACTCGACCTCCTATGGGCCACTATGGTGGATCCTTCAAATAAATATAATGAGTGAAGTCCTGAGCCCTTCGATGGTCAAGGATTTAGATGTGGAGAGTAGGTTTCAAATTCCACTGTACCAACAAAGAACTATGGCACATGGCCAAAATTCCAACCTCCACAATGAGATGCCACAACTAGATAGCTGACAACAAAAAAATAAAAAATAAAATGGCCTCGATATGAGGCTAAATAAAACCTCAAAGTATAAGTTGTTTCAAATTTAGCCTAATATCTTTAAATGTTATTGGAAAAATTGTAAGTTTGTGAAAACCTTATGGTTAAAATAGGAAAAAGACATTGATTTGAGTACAAAGCCTATGGGAAAACGACATATTGTTTACAATAGTCCTTGCTACCTTCATGTATGGACATAATAATGAAAATATTTAAAAATAATGTGTTGTTTTCATAGTGGGACTAATTCTTAAGAACATTTGTTTCCTCTTAATAGGTCACCATTTCAAATCCATAGGGTGGTTAGGGTATATACACCTTCCTAGACTTTAACGATCAAATTGCTACACGGATGGGGTCCCCAACAAACAAGGGGGTCTCATACACCAATTTGATGTCTGACATGACCTTAAAATTAGATGATGATGATGATGATAATGATGATGGTTAACATGAAAATATCCATGAACTTAAAATCAGATGATGGTGATGATGAAGATGACGATGATTATTATTATTATTAACATGAAAATATCATATTAATCGTCAAAATGATTAAAAAAATAATCCAAACTTCATTTTTTTTAATGGGGCACATTATTTTAAAACCTCCCGAAAACAATTATTATTAACATGAAAATATCATATTGATCATTAAAATAATTAAAAAAAAATCCAATCTTCACTTTTTTTAAGGGGTATATTATTTTAAATCCTCCCAAAAACAACTTTCCTAAATGCATGGTGTCATGAATAAAACTAATAGTAACCTAATAACCATTATTATTAACTTGAAAATATCATATTAATCAAAATGATTAAAAAAATAATCTAAACTTCAAATTTTTTAATGTAACTCATTATTTTGAAACTTCCCAAAGCTAATTGTGATTAATTTATAACCACAACACTCAAACCGACTAGGGTTTTGACTCCAAAATATCTTAAACCGACTAGGGTTTTGACTCCAAAATATCTTAATTTATAACCACAACACTCAAACCGACTAGGGTTTTGACTCCAAAATCTCTTAATTTATAACCACAACACTCAAACCGACTAGGGTTTTGACTCCAAAATCTATTAATTTATAACCACAACACTCAAGCGAGCCCATGAAATGTCATTAACCAAAACTGACACTTTATCCAAAAATAAAAAGAAACAAAACTTCCAAAGTGACTTCTTAAGACGCCTCATACCCAAAATCTCTGGGCTCAATGGTTTTGCATGAATGTTGTCGGCTTGAAAGTTGTCGGTCGAATTGTATTTATTTATGTATGGTCTTTGTTTATGCCTTGTCTTAACTTAGAATGGATGTGCTGAAGGATTATTCTCTCATTCTTTATTTTAATTATCTCTGAACGGGGCCAAGTGGAATTTCAAGCAATTTATACAAGAACTTGAAATGGATGGAGTAGGGGCAACCTCTATCTACTGCGGAAGAAGAGGGCACAGAAGTAGTAGAAGAAGACACATATATTGTGGGGAAGAAAAGAAAGACCCCTGACAATATGGAAATTATCCTTCCATTTCTTCCAAAAGTCGTCCCCACTATCGATGACATGTTGGGGAAGGTGCCAAGGTTTAGGTACGCAGACCATGATGTGTTCTACACAGCCAAATTTCCTAAATTGCTTGAGGAAAAATTTCTGATAAGCATAGGGGAGATTGGACCCCTAGGAATGCCAGTTCTAGATCCTACACAGTGGATTAAGGGGTTGTATAACTCAGGTATTATGAACCTATTGGACATACCGCATTTTGGGCATGGTAAGAATTTTGTTCTATGCGTCAAGCAGTTGGTCACTCGGATCCATGGAGTCATTCTTTGGATGGACAGACTAGTACATATCGACGTTGCTTTAATTACCAAAATAAAAAGATTTCCTATAGTTGGCACGCAACCAGAAGAATTTTTAGAAAACAAAGCGCGCGAGAAAGAATTGACAGAGCAAATAAAGGCACAGTTCAACATGACCAGGGGGAATAGAGGCATCATCATCAAAGAAATCAATGATGATGCCACAAGATTCTCCAGTAAGCTAATGGCATGCAAGTTGCCAAGAAAATCTCACAGAGAGGAAGCACGAGTGATCATAGTGGCAACGCAATGTGCAAAGGGGGTGGTGTTCAGTTGGGAACTGTACCTACTAAACCAATTCCTACTTGACTTTCACGATGCACAGGACAATGGAACCAAGTTCCATTACTCCTGGTTCATAATACTGATAGCTATGGTAGGGTGGTAGGAGCCTAAGTTCTCAGCATTCCTAGACAAGGTAGGGAAATTCTATGCAACGAGGTACAAATCTCTTTGGAAGGCAAAAGATAACAAGACGCAGCGTGAAAGAAAACTATATTTTCCATGCTTCTAGAAGAAATCCAATAGCACACAACAAACGTATGGTGCATACCAATGGCGGTCGCACAGGAGATCGAAGGGATAGCTAAATTCAAGGCATCTCAACATCACCTATGGATCTAAGCCGCAAAGGATCCTAAGAAGGAATGGTTGAAGATGCAATATTGCGCCACCAAGGAGGAAGTAGAGTGGATTATCAAGTATTGGCCTATGCAGTGGAAGCTACCAATAGAAAAACCAACCATGAGGACAAGCATGACGTAGTCCTCCAAGATTAAAGAGACGAACGAAGAAGGATTGTCAACCCTAGTAGGTAGTCTGGATGACAACACCAGGACAACCACAACACGAACCCTACCAAGTGGGAAACGCGCAGTACCAAAAACACCGAGGAGAATGCCCACAACAACGAGAATAGGAAGGCGACCATAGACTATATGAAAGGAGACAACACAGGATCCAAAGGAAACATTCCAAGGAACAACAAAGGAGGCACATCCATCACTGACGAAAAGAAATCATGTGCATGGAAAAGGCATTAGAAAGAAGAGGAAATAGAAGACAGAGGACCCCGACATCACCCTCACATGGGATGATGTAGAGCTCGTTGCAGATAAGGTCCAAGACAAGAATGAGGAAGTGGTTAGGATTGCAGTGGTGGAGATGGAGTAGATTATGTCTAAGCTCCTATAGGTACACGACAACATTCAACATCTTTGAAGACTAGTAGAATCACAAGTCGTTGTGGAGCCACATGAAAAAATAGAGAGGCCATCTGCGCAGAAATTGGGCGAAGAGACTGTGTAGTTTGTTTTCCAGGGGAGGGTAACACTCACCATAACATGTCAAATGATCAGATTCGATCAGGAGACAGTGAAAAACCCCCTGCAGGAGGTAGAACAACTTGAGATGGTGATGGAACACATTTCGACGAAGTCTTTATACAAACTACAAGCTAGTGTCATGAAAAAAGTACAGTTGAGGGCCTGTGCAGATGCCACAAACCTAGATGTGGGAAGAGGATTCACAGAGATGCTCCAGATCACATGCGACTAGTTGAAAATCGAAAAGGAATAAGACAAAGAATGTGCAGACATGTTAGAGAATGGATTGGCAATTACATACAACCGAATCCCCAACAATGCACAAGAATAAAAAAGAACCACATAGAATAAGATCAATGTCATTGCGTAGAAAATTGACCAATACAGGCAAGAGATCAAGGAGCTCAAAGAGAATCTCAATCATATGACCCTACCTAAGGTCCGAGAACAAAGGAAAGAAGAAGTTGCACTCCAACTAGAATAAATGGACAAACAAGTTAGCACAACAACATGATTGTTTGACAAAGAAGCACAATGTTTCACAACGCTGGAGGAAGACGAGCAGGTCCAACAACCGGACCAAGAAGAGGAAAGGTTCAATGCAATTGTACAAGATCTCAAGAATAGACATAAGACAATGAGCATCACAGAACATTTGAAGCGAACACAAGATGTGAAGAAGCTGCAGGCAGAGCTAAAACTAGCGTAGATGTAGAGGCAAGAAAGACAGACGCAGATGGAACCCCTTCAAGATCAAGCAACATAGATAGTTGCATAGTTGGAGAAGGAGAAGAAGAAAATGGTTCAAGCACAAGGAGTGTGTGCAACAATGATCGAAGAGGAGATCACAACGCAAGCACTAGAAGCGCTCGTAGAGAAGGACGTGCAGGTCCAGGTAAGAGGAAGGGAACTTGCAAACAAGTTACACATCTTAGCAGAGGCTGTCGAAGGAGAGCGCGCTGCCTAGGTGTCTCGGGACGAGCCACATGTAAGTGTTGGGGGCATGTTGGGCGTAGGCCTAACATGGAGGAAAGGTCTATTTTTGGGAGATAAGGTCAATTTTGGAGAAGAACAACTGACAAGAAAAGAAACATGTGCGATAAAAATCCACATGGAAAGGAGGAAAGGATGCAATGCACGCATGTTTGAAAACCTAACCACGTTAGGGTTAGGGTTGTTTAAGAGGTTATAACAACTGATAAGCTGAAAATTAATATAAATAAGTACTTAAGAGGTCTAGGTCGAGGGTTAGAGAATGTTGGACGATGTTAGAGAATACTATTTTTCTTGGCTAGGAGAAGGACTGTAAGATATGATACCTTTTTGTAAGATGTTGACTTGTAGGAGAGTCAAGTATCTAGATATTGAGGGTTAGATCGTAGGATGAGGAGCCTGGTGCGATCTAGTCTGCCTCATAGAGGTTGTGGAACCTGTTATTTTATTGTATAGTCAGAATTGTAGTGCGTCCAATGTCGTATCTTGCAGAAATATAATAAAATAGCCTCAGATCCATATATTTGATGACATAGCCCAGGAGGGGGTGAACCAATGTAAAACCTATGTTATGTGTGGTGTTTATTGCATATTTACTTTCTATTAGTAGTTATACTATGAATGGATGAATGGATGCTTCTGTTAGATTTGTTAGAATGCATGCATAGGAGTATCAGATGAATGAATCTTAGAATAATAAAAGGAACAACCAGATCAAGGCCTTAGAGGATGAGTTGCAATCTTAGATCCCACTCTTTCCCAGACTACAATCATCTGAGCATTGCAGTCACCCATAGAACTATCTCGGGTGATACTGCGCAGTACATTCTATGTGTTGTGTTTCCTTCTAGTTTACCAAGAGAGCTGATGGTTTTAGAGGATTTTGTTGGAAACATGTTAGATCTAAACCTGGGTCAACCTAGAAGTAGATAGAAAGAGTTATAACCAATATATAGATAGGCATCTAATTTTTGTAGAAAAAAACAGAAGTTATGTTCTTTAAGGAATAATCATACAAAGAAAGAAGAAAATTAAATATATTAAAATGATATCAGGACTTGGAAGTACCATAAAAGGATGAAGGTCATTCAAAAGAATGAACATCGACCAAACACACGATATCCATGGTATTGAGTCAAGACAAAGTTTATTTCCATGTATCATTGTGTTATCCTCTTCCAATTTTTGAATTTGTTTCCCTTGGCTTCAATAATTGATGGCTCGCCTTGTCTCACTCAATAAATTTCATGAGAGATATGGCTTGATACTCACGATGTTATTTGTTTCATTCCCTCTGATGATAATCATTGCCGACAAGGTCCTCATATAGAAGGTTACCATCTTCGTTGATTGCCCGCTCGCTCGTTAAACGCAAAAAATATTCAATAGCAACCAACACAACATAAACTCGACCTCCTATGGGCCACTATGGTGGAGCCTTTAAATAAATCTAGTGAGTGAAGCCCTGATCCCTTCGGTGATCAAGGATTTAAATGTAGAGAGTAGGTTTCAAATTCGATCGTACCGACAAAGAACTATGACACATGGCAGAAATGCCAACTTCCACAATGAGATGCCACAGCTAGATAGATGACATGAAAAAAATAAAAAATAAAAAATAAAATGGCCTCGATATGAGGCTAAATAAAACCTCAAAGTATAAGTTGTTTAAAATTTAGCCTAATCTCTTTAAATGTTATTGGAAAAATTGTAAGTTTGCGAAAACCTTATGGTTAAAATAGGCAAAAGACGTTGATTTGAGTACAAAGCCTATGGAAAAA
>JASDQU010192647.1:13072-23495 GCA_032191745.1 Picea mariana | reverse complement strand
GAGGTTCAAGACACTACAACTTCCTAAGAAGAAGTTCCCACTCCTTTAGAGAATTTTCGAATTGTTTCAGAGTCTCCGGAAGCTTTCCGCATTCGGGAGGGATATGAGCGACGTGTTCTCTAACTGAATTCAGTCGGTGAATTTGTCGTCGTCAATCCTTCTGACATTTTGACTGGGTCTCATTCAAACCCTTTAGCCGATGACCCCTTTTGGATCGTAGACATTGTTCGAAGTCCACCGCGCATGGTGCAGGATCTTTATGGAGCATGAATAGGTATCGATGCACCTTTCACCTACACCGTACCCTTAAACCATTTTACCGGTACTACCGTTTTTTCAGCCACACCGTCTGTTGGTCCGAACACATTGTTCGTTGGCCCAAGGTCTACTTTTTCTCTCCAGACGACCCATTCTACAATGGTCCCTCACATTTCGACTATTCCTGCCGGTAATGCGATGGTTAGCCAAGCTGCAATTGGCACACCTGTAACACCTAGACCTTCATCATCACTCCCTTTTGGGTACAGAGCACTGAATCCTCCCACTGCCACTACTACCCAAAGTATTCCGGAAAGTTCCATACCTATCCAACAACCTTGAGGGACCGGTCTTGGTGGTCCTAATCCATTAAGCGGTACCGGTCAGTCATTTACGTCTGGTTCTCAAATTTCGAGAACTCTACCTCAAGCTAGGGGGCATCCTTCCACCAGAGGACAATTTCCATTTGGAGGGCACCCTCATGCTGGGGGGCAGCCTCAATCCGGAGCCTACCATCAACCGTACGGACAAAATGTGTCCGCCACACCCAATCCCTTTTCCAGGAAACCCACAGTTCTCGGCGGGACACAATCCTCAAGCTCCACAACAACCTCCTCATGGAAAAATGCCAAATCCAGCCTATAACCCTCAAAACCCATCCGGTTATCCTCTGCTTGCACACGCTTCTCAAAACACCTCAAATCCTGTGTACCCTAGTCAACACCAACCTTATACAAGAGGACCCACTAGTTACAATTATCCGCATAACCCAGTGTATGGTCCTACTGGTGTCCCTATGCCACACCAACATTACCCACAAGTTAACTGACAACTACCTTTCCTAGCGGCCCTGAACCTTCTAGACTTGTCTCGGTTAACGAATGATGCTATTTTTCATTCTCCAGTTTGGCCAGCTATTCCAGCTAAACTTCCTTCCGATATTCCAAAATTCGACGGAAAGTCCGGAGAAGACCCAAACAACAATGTGATGACTTTCCATCTGTGGTGTTCATCCAACTCCCTCATGGACGATTCTATACGTTTGCATCTTTTCCAACGAATGCTTATGGGTTCTAGAACAAAGTTGTATATTGAACTACCATGTGCTTCTTTCCACGATTTCAACTCCCTTTCCATGTCCTTCCTCACACACTTCCAACTACCCATTTGATACGAGACGAGTACTGAACTATTGACCTCCCTTCGTCAGACAACTTCCGTACATATCTCCGATCATATTCATGAATGGAGACGACAACAAAGGCTAATCAAAGCGGTCATTCCTGACCAATTATTAGTGGAATGGTTCACCAAATCACTATTAACCCAGATCACTCGTGATGTTGCCATGGGTGGTGTAGTCACCGAGGAAGAAGCTATTGCCTGAGCTCAGTACTTAGATTTAGTTTATTCACAATCTGGTACTCTGTACGAGTTGATACCAAATGCTACCCGTGCCACCAATGACCCATCCAAACCATCGTCTACCTCGCACGTGGATGGAGTTATTGGCTCCGTCAAAACCCAATCTACTTCCCAGTCGACTAGAACAATCTAGTGGTCCACTTCGACGCCTGCTCCCAGTTCGACAACACCCTCTTCTACCCCCCCTCAAACTTAGGTCTCTGAGGTGAATGCAGTCCAATAAACCCCTTCACAACAACCTAGGGGCAAGAAGAAAGCAAGAAATAAACCAAAGAAAAACAACAACAATGAACAACCAAAAAATCAACCTCAAACCCCTGCTGCCGGAAAACAACCACAACGAAAACTGAAATTCCCTTGTCTCATTTGTGGTGATGATCACTACACCCGAGATTGTCCACATCATGATGAAGTGGCCAATATCTTTAAGGGAAATTCACAACCCACTGTGCTTACCCAACCTTTTCCACAACAACAATCTTGGTTGCTCAAACCCCCACCCTAGGGGGCAGTTCCAACCAATCCCATGATGAGGCCTCGACAAGTGCCCACATTTACATGTTTAATGGGGTTAATCTGACCACTCGCACTGCGACATATGACACACCGATTAAACCTGATAAGCCGAAGACTACTAACGGTTCCGTATCGGACCCATTACCATCTTCCGTTAGTTCTCCCTCTGCTAGCCCTCCGTCCAGACTGCTCCAAATCGAGAAACCTTTGTTTGAATCCATCTTGCGCCCTCCTAAGAGAACTATCCAGAAATCTACCTTTAATCCTAGTTCGCGAGTTGCCCAAAACTACAACATCGTTGAATATTTGGCTCAAGTGCCGTGTGCTATGTCTGCTTTAGAAGTTCTACAACACTGTCCCAACCAATGTAGAACGCTCTTAGCTACCATTGGCACTTTTGATCCTGAGTCATCAAATAACCTCACGTTTAATCTGGATGATCATCAACCACGACTCTCCCACCAACTAGCTTTTCAAATCGATGTTGTTGTTCACAATCAACAGATCCATCGAACTATCTTGGATGAGGGAGCCTCTACTTGTGTCATGTATTTAGCTTGTTGGAAAGGCTTGAAATCACCTGCCCTTAACAAATCCCCTACGATGTTACGCGCTTTCGATGGGCGAGGTTTTCATCCTCATGGACTGTTACAATCCTTAGCCGTTCAGTTGGGCGTCAAAACTGTTACTGTTGATGTCGAGGTGGTCAATGCCCCCCTCGATTACAACCTACTACTTGGAAGAAGTTGGTTCTATGCTATGATTGCCATCGCCTCGTTGGTGTTTCGATGTGTACAATTCCCCCATCAAGGCAAAATTGTCACTATCGATCAACTTGATTTCTGTACACCCGACGCTCGCGTCCCTGTCACCAACAACATTCCCTTTTTGGGAGACCACCCAGTTACGTATGAAAGTGTTGGTGTTGGCTTATTGAAATATTATAGCCTTATGGGTACCTTCCCTACACCACTTCCACCCACCACACATCATATTGCCACTGTCAATATGATTTCGACTATGCCTTATCAATCTTTGGAATCATCTGATCCTTGGATTGTACCTAGTCCTATGGAATTCGATGTGCTCGGTGACACCATGCCACTTAGCCCAGCTGAGGTCGCATATGTAGCTATTCAATCCACCTCTCCCTCTCCAGACAAACCACATTTATTGGCACCTGATGCCTACTCGATGCCCTCATGGTTGGATTCCCTATCATCCGCAATTGATTACATTTCCCAATTTTTCCCTTCCGACAAATATATAATGGAAATGCTTAGTATTGACGATGTACCTTGGGATGATAACCATCATCGATACTCTTTTCTTCGGCCTTTGGAAGAAATACACCAAGACATACACTCTGTCTTCCCTCCTGATGTTACCGATGCTCCGCAATCTCCCATCCTCACACAAGATACTCTTTTTGAGGGGAATATGGGTAACATCTCCACTACGATCGTTATCGACATTTCGATCAAAGAAGGTGTCGTGGAAAACATTAACCTTGGTGATAATTTCACACTCGAAGAAGTGGTATCTTATACCACTCTGTTTAAAGAATTCCGCGATGTCTTCGCTTGGAGCTACGAGGAAATGCCGAGGATTGACCCTTCAATCATCGTGCACGAAATCAAGACTTACCCTGGTGCGAAACCTATTCGATAGAAACTCTTCCCGGTTCATCCCAAGAAAATCACAGCTATAAAGGTAGAAGTTGAGAAACTTCTAAAATCTGGCTTTATCTGTCCTATCCCTTTGACAGAATGGGTCTCCAACCTTGTTCCGGTTGCCAAAAAATAGGGAACCATCCGTGTTTGTGTTGACTATCAGGATCTCAATAAGGCTTGTTCAAAGGACAACTACCCTATGCCCTTCATCGACAAGATTATTGATAATTGCGCTGTGAGTGTAATCTTCTCCTTCATGGATGGTTTTTCCGGGTATAACCAGATTGAAATTTTACCTGCTGATCAACATAAGACAACCTTTATCTGCCCATGGGGAACTTTCGCCTATCGAAAGCTACCTTTTGGTCTCAAAAATGATGGTGCTACTTTCCAGCGGGCCATGTCGTACGCTTTCCACGATATCAAGCATATCGCAGAACCTTACCTCGACGACTTACCTACCCACTCATCCAATCGATTCGATCACGTTGATCACTTACGGGCTATCTTTCTCCGATGTCGGTTCTACCATATCCACTTGAACCCACATAAATGCATTTTTGCTGTTGAATCCGGTTGACTCCTCAGTTTTATTGTCTCTAAAGACGGGATTAGGGTGGATCCCTTAGAGATTAAGGCTATTCTATCCTTACCCCCACCTACTAATTTAACCCAACTCCAAAGTTTGCAAGGAAAAACAAACTTCCTTCGCCGTTTCATTTGTAACTACGCTGAGATAACTAAAGGATTCATGCGGTTATTATAGAAAAACACTCCTTTAATCTAGGATGACATCGCTCAATGGTCATTTGATGCTCTCAAGCATGCCTTGACCCACGCACCTTTGTTACACCCTCCGGAGTATACAAAGGACTACATCCTTTACTTAGCCGCCTCCACTTCCACTATTGCGATGGTGTTAGTTCAGGAAGACCCCAACGGTGAGGAACATGTGATCTATTATCTGAGCAAGAGTCTATCTGGACCTGAACTCCGATATTCACATGTAGAGAAACTGGCTCTGGAAACCGTCATCGCTGTCCAGAGATTCCGCCATTACATCTTATTATGCACCACCACAGTGATTGCGGACTCCAACCCCATGTACCACATCTTGACATGTCAAGTACTTGGGGGCAAATATTCTAAATGGATCATCATCCTTCAGGAATTCGATCTTGAATTTACGAAGTCCAAAGCCAAAAAGTCCCTGGTGTTTGCGGAGCTCATCTGCGATCTCCCTTGTGCTGATGAAGACATCAAACCTAGAGATCCTCTCCTCGATGAAACTCTTTTCCTCATCAACACCTCTGATCCTTGGTACGGAGACATCCTCCTTTACCTCCAAACCCAACATTTTCAGCCCAACATTTCCCGTGAAGAGCGTCGACGTATTCTCCACCATTCTCATCGTTATCTTATCATTGGCGACACCTTATATCGCCGTGGTATTGACACTATCCTCCGACGATGTCTGAATCATGCAGAGGCTAAACGCATTCTAAATGAATGTCACCTTGGCGCCTATGGCAGTCACCTTTCTGGGATGGCCACGTCCCAAAAAATCCTACGTGCTGACTATTTTTGGCCCTCGATTTTCAAAGATTGTATCGAGGCAGTCAAAAAGTGCCCACCCTGCCAAGTTTTCAATAACAAGGCATGCACCCACCCTACTACGCTACACCCCATTATCGCCATTGGCCCCTTTGCCAAGTGGGGTATCGATTTTATGCAATGTAAGCCTACCTCAGCCAGGGGGCACGGTTATATAATCGTCGCCGTCGACTACTTTACCAAATGGGCTGAGGCTATGCCTACCTTTCTAAACGATGGTCGTACCGCAACTCTGTTTCTTTTTAACCACATCATAACTCGTTTTGGTGTACCACGCACCATTGTCACTGATCACGGTGCACACTTTAAGAACCAGATAATGAGTGAATTGCATGTCAAATTGGGTTTTCTCCATGAAAACTCATCCCCATACTATCCTCAAGCTAATGGACAAGTTGAAGCTATCAACAAGGTCCTCAAAACCATGATTCAACGCATGGTAGGGGAAAACAAGACATCCTGGCATTTACAACTTTTCTCCTCTCTCTGGGCTTACCGTACTTCCTTGAAAACCGCAACTAGATTTACTCCTTTCCAGTTAGTATATGGCATCGAAGCCGTTTTACCAATCGAGTGCGAGATTCCATCTTTGAAACTTAAAGTAGAACTCCTACCCCATACTTCTACCGAAGAGGAACGTTTCTTATATCTATCCAAACTGGATGAAACACATCGTGATGTCACTCTCGTTAACGAGGCACATCAGAAATAGATTAAAAATCAATATGACAAATCTGTTCATCCTCAGACTTTTGTAGAAGGAGACTTAGTGCTCATTTATGACCAGGCCCATGACAAATTAGGGATAGGTAAGTTAGAACCTCTGTGGCATGGCCCTTACATTGTGAAACGTGTTCTACACAGAGGCGCCTATGAGTTAGTCGATTACGATGGAATTTCCCTAGGAGAGCCCCAGAATGGGCTTTACCTTAAAAAGTACTATGCCTAGATCACCTAGCATGTGTACTTTGTACATTATTGTATTTTAGTTTGGTGTTACTGTTTCTTTCGCATGCTCGAGTCTTTACCGTTGCCAATCATACTGTGCCTTGTGTTTTCATGCGCAAATGACGTCTTCCTTTCCTATCTTTGTTGGGTTTGTGGATGGCGCTAGTCGACACACCCGGAACATTGCTTCGGCAGCATGGGTCATTTACCAATTTGACAAGGTGGTGAGTTCAGGAGGTATTTGCTTAGGACCAACAACTAATAACATGGCAGAATATCATGCTATCATCGGACTTTTGACCCAAGCTTCCTCCCTAGGTATCTCTCATATCATTGTTTACTTAGACTCCCAACTCGTGGTTTATCAACTCAATCGAATCTACGCTATTCGTAGTCCTATCCTGCTACGTCTCCATCTACAAGTTCACCGTCTCGAACGAATGTTCGATTACATTGAATACAGACATATTCCAAGATAACTCAACAGTGTTTCAGATTCGTTAGCTAATTACATCATGGATCAGTATCTCGCCCATAGATAAGATTTCATAAAGGAACAAAAATTGTACATCACGTGTAAATTAAAACACATCACATTAAAGGAATCATCGTGTACAAATCATTTAGGCACTGTAAAAACTCGAAACTATATATATATACATAGCGTGTCTGAAAATGTTTTGATTACATCAAAAAAGTATTTAGAAGAGAAAAATGTTGGGTCTTTTCACCCATACAACATCGCCTGACAAGTCATACAAAATAAGATCACTAGAGAGACTCTAATCTCCCTGCATTACATTGTGCTGAGAGTAACATATCACTGCACACACTATGCATCTCAGTAGAGAATTGACATTCTTTGGCACTCCCATAGTGTGCCTCTGTAGATGTAAAGGCACTTCTCCCCTCCGTAGAGGAGGAATGCCCATCGTGAGGCCTTTAAGGTTTCTTTCAACCTCCCGGAGACCTATCACTGGTACTCCCGGGTTTGCTGCAACCGAAGCACCCCCATGACGTCCTAGTATCGGTATCTCAACCGGATGCACTGCTCCCTTGTCTGCATGTTGAAAACAATACATCCATTAAAAAATCTTCTACGCACCCAAAAAAATATATATATACATTAAAAACTTATAAAAAAAAAAAACTAGACAAGGCATTGCTCAGTATCTTACCTAACACATCCCAATCTTCCCCCGCGGGTAGAATCAAATCCATGCTCTCGTGGAAATCCAGCTTAGCATATGGGAAGTCTTCTATCTAGAGATATTGCCGTCTCAACCAAGCGAAGAAGTCACTGGTGAATCGAAACTCTGACTCCGCTACTAGCCTCGGAGACAGACTAGTCCACCTTTCCATCCGTGGTTCTTCCACTGGTTGCACTGCCAGTGCTATCTGAGGCTGCATTTGGGGGATGTGCTCTAAGAAAAATGAGACCAGAAAAGAGCCGTATCCGAACTATTTCTGTCCCATCCTACACCGGGAAACCTGTTCCTTCACATTCCGAAGAAACCTTGCGCTCCAGTTGAACAGTGCTGGTTCCAAACACTGTACGCCATAAGCTACCTGTGATCTTGATGCCAGATGGGTGCTAGTGCTTCCCGTCATGCTCGTGATGGAAAACAAAATGGACCGGAGGGGTAACTCTCAGATATCCTTGATAGGTATTCTACCCCCCACCAGTCTTGCTCCTGGGACACAATGACGTGCCAGATACACGCCCACTTGCTCCGGAAGTGCCCTCTATCAGGAAAAAGATATGGGAACCCCTCTTTTCTAAAGGATAGTCAAGAAATACACGTCTTCCAACTTGATGGTTAGAAGCTGTGTTCCAATATA
The DNA here is from genome assembly GCA_032191745.1 of Picea mariana. Classification (NCBI taxonomy): domain Eukaryota; kingdom Viridiplantae; phylum Streptophyta; class Pinopsida; order Pinales; family Pinaceae; genus Picea; species Picea mariana. The sequence goes on along the minus strand of JASDQU010192647.1, from coordinate 15,219 downwards.
GAACCCTTGCTCCGCGACATCCCATAAGATGATCATGTGCTCGAGCAATAAAATCTCCTTCTTCATTTTTTGCAATTTGAAGAATTTTAGTAAGCCACAAGCTCTCAACGTGGCCCGCATGCGAGGACTCCGCAAGGCAGCCAAGTCATCCATCTCATGCTCTCGTTCTTTCCACTCCATCATGGTTGCCGAAATCACCTACAAAACAAAAAGCAAAGAATTTCATTTTTCACTTTTTCGGCAATTTTCGACAATTTCTTAAAGCAATTTAAAAACATGAAATCTAATGCCCACATTGTTTAAAAGACCACGCCCTCTTTTATAATCATCACGCTCTCTCTTTTCCATTCAACAATCATCACATAACAATAAAACGTTTTTAAATGAAAAACGATTTCCATTATGGCTGCGTGGGCATATGTGAGATTTTCTTATGACTTCTTTGACAAAAACGACCCATCCACCCAAGTGTCAAGGCATTGGCATGTTGGCTATCACTTTCTAAAACGTTTTTGCACAAAAAATGTCTTACTCCCATCATTTTTAATAGAGGCCGATTTGATCTTTTTGGGGCGACTTAGGGATTCATTTTTTAAATTAAATGCTGCTATGGAAATGAATATTAAACCATGTGATTGAAAGAAGGGGAGATGAAGATCTACTTGGTCCGAACAGCAAGAGAAATGGTCAACCGTAGCTCCGGTATCAAGCGAAACAAGATCCACCTCCAAAGTGAGAATCTCCACTGCTACAAATCCTTATGCAAAATGAAATGGTAAATGGAATTTTCATTGTATTGCTATTTATAAATTTCCATTTTTTTTATGAGGTATAGTTATGTTGTGGGTTTCTTTAACAATATAATGGCTTCACTAAACCTCTGGATTGTAGTTTTGACATTGCAGGTTTCCTAGCAGTTCTGATCGATTATTTACCTTGTCGTACTCATGAGCATAGTCTTAGTTCGTTCTGAAGCTCGAAAATATGAGAACGCACTGGGTAGACTTTTATCTCTTTTTCGGACCCGCATGGACACATGAAAAAGGAACCCCCCTGGAGTCATCTTTAAACTCTTTTCAGACTCTCTAAATATGAAAAGACTGTCGAGTGATCTTGCTTCCTTTCACGCTCATTAAAAGGTTTGAAAGGGCGTCTTTCGAGCGATAGTTTATCTCTTTTTTGGTCTCGTCAGACTACTTTACGAAAAATGAATTGAGAGAGTTCTCTTTTAAGTGTTTTTCCAGACTCTATAATCATGAAAAACCTTTGAGTTTTCTGTCTTTGGACTCATTAAAACAAACATCGACAGGCCCATATGGGACCAAACCCTTACTTCTTATGATTCGTTAAACAAAAGAAGAGGAACTTACCAAAGGTGAGTTATATCGAGCATGTGTTATCCTCCTCGAGCTCATTAAATAAAAAATATGTATTCGTCTATCTGGATGGGGGAAAATTTGAAAGAAGCAAGCCAAGAAGTCTCTTGAGAACATTACCAAGTAATTCTTAGAGTCACCCTTGAACACAACACTTTGTCATTTGCACGCATTATAATCCGCCGAACCTATGCACTGAGCCAATCCTTTGAGTTTCTTTCACTCCTTTGGGTCACCTGAAATAAGTCACAACATCCACTGCATCATGAATTTTTGGTCCATGTCATGTTTCTGCTGTTGTGCCTCAGTGTTCAGGGGAAGTATCCGCCTCGAGAGTCAGCCATCACAAATATCTTGTCTCAAAACCCGTGTCAATCCATGTTCTGTTGATCTACCAATTACATCTCTATGTCCGTTTCGTGTCGTTGATGGGCGATACATCAAGGCCCTCCCTCGACGAGTCTATTCCTGTCGACTTCAACACATTACCCAGGAATCAGGCTTAGAAACCAGTTAGTACTTTGGGACCTGCATGCCTCAATGGCAGGCCTCCTCACATTCGACAGTAGGTTTACATCATTGACCTGTGATTGGATGATTCCATAGATGTTTGACTCCAGCTCATCCATTCGCATTCATTGGAATGTACTAGGGTACATTGGGAATCATTGACAATAATGGTGATCTCCCTCGCACTTGTTAACGGTTTACACCATTGACCGATAATCAAGTGGTTTCTACCATGTTCGACATCAAGACATCTATTCACAA
>JASDQU010192646.1:18440-28537 GCA_032191745.1 Picea mariana | reverse complement strand
CCACAAATACCTCATGTTCAATATTTCCAATCAAGAATTTTGTTTTTACATCCATCTGATGTAGTTTCCAACCAAGTACAGAAGCTAAAGAAATAATAGCTCGAATGGAGGTATACCTGGCTACAGGAGAAAAAGTCTCTTCATAGTCGATTCTTTCTTTCTGAGTGAAGCCTCTAGATACAAATCTTTCTTTGAAATTTTCCACACTTCCATCAATTGCATGTTTGATCTTATAGATCCATTTGGAAGAAACCATTGATTTGTCTTTTGGCCTTGGCACAACGTCCCAAACATTGTTCTTTATAATAGACTTGTATTTCTGAAGCATGGAATCCTTCCATACTTGTAATTTATTTGATTCTTCAAATGAATAAGGTTCAGCATTAGTAATGTTGATCATCAATGCAACATAGCCTCCAAACCTATGAAGCCTCTTCCTTTACTTGAAATTTATTTTGGGAGCAACTATCCTTTCTGCTTCCTACACTATTTCTTTAAGCCACCCTGGCTTCCTTTTGGTTGGAGGTTCTTCAATAGTTCTTTATAAAACGTCAACGGGTTCTAGGGGCTCATTACTTGGCCCTTCATGAGGTTCCTCCCTCTGATCATCTGACTCTTCATTTTCAGAAGAGGGTGAAGTTGGCTGAACCACTTCTGAATCCTGTTGAAGCTCTCTAGATTTCTTAAATGCGGCTTCCTCATGGAAAATCACATCTATGGTTACCTATATTTTCCTCTGACCTAGTACAAAAATCATGTAATATTTGGAGTTCCCAGTGTACCCCACAAAAACCCCTTTCTTGCTTGAGGGTTCCATCTTTGTCCTCTTTTCCTTAGGGACATGAATATACACAGGACATCCAAATATACTTAGATGCCCTACTTTATGTTTGATCCTTGAGAAGACTTCTTGAGGACTCTTGACCTTCAAAATAGCATGTGGACAACTATTCTAAATATACACAATAGTGGTGGTAGCTTCTACCCATAAATAATTTGGCAGATCCTGGTCAAACATCATTACTTTTGTTGCCTCACAAATAGTCTTGTTTTTCCTCTCAACTACACCATTTTGCTGAGGGTTATATGGAACGGTCAACTGTCTCTTGATTCCTGTTGACTTGCAAAAATCCTCAAACTGAAGAGATTCAAACTCTCCTCCATTGTCTGTTCTAAGGATTTTGATGTGTTTCCCTATCTTCTTTTCAATAAAGGATTTATATTCTTTGAATTTATCAAATGTGTCACTTTTAGCTTTAAGAAAATATATCCAACATTTTCTTGAGTAATCATCAATAAAAATGACATAATACAAACAACCACTGAGTGAGGGAGATGACAGGGGACCACATACATCAGAATGAACCATATCTAAGATGCTCTGAGCTCTGTTGTCACTACTAGGAAATACTTTCTTTATATTTTTACCTAGCATGCATCCCTTACAAATTTCATTTTTACAAAGAGAAATATAGGGCATGCCGCATACCATGTTTTGTAGATATGGAAGAGATTTGTAATGAAGATTTCCAAGTCTTTTGTGCCACAACTTGTTGGATCTAGTCGCATCATGAGCCAATGCCTGAACTGACTGTCCTGACATGACGTACAATCCTCCACTGCGAGTTCCAATGGGTTTTGTTGTACTTAAGTGGCTACCTTTAGCCCATAGTAGTTCCTTCATGTCCTTGAAGATCACCCAATATCCCTTGTCCTCAAGGGTTGCAACTGATAGTAGATTCTTCTTGAACCCTAAAACATATAATACTTCATCAACATGAAGTCTAGCCCCAGATTCCAATCTAAAGGAGATAGAGACTACTCCCTCTAACTTGTAACATTTTTCATCCCCAAGCTTGACCTACTCTGCAAAATATTTTGTCTCGAAATCTGAGAGGATCTCCTTGTACCCTGTCATGTGCTTTGATGCACCACTGTATACTAACCAAGTTTTTGGCCCCGTGGAAACTGAACTGGATAAAGAAGAAACCAAATAATATTATTTCCTATTTTCTTTCTCATTAGAAGGACTTTTATGATTTCTTTTGGATTCATCATCCTCAACATTTGAGGCATGATCTTTCCCTTTCCTAGGATATTTCTTTCTAAACCAACAATATTTAGAAAAATGACCCAACTTATTACAACTAAAGAATTTAATCTTAGATGTATCAATATTCTTGCCTTTGAATGTACCTTTGTTGTTTGGGTTCCATTGAGATCCTTTCTGGAAAGTGCCTTTCTTCTTTCCCTTGAATCTTGATGCTAAAGTTGAGTGCTCTTCTTTCATTGGCTCGCTCCTAGTAGCTGTGAGACTCTCCTCCTAGATTTAATCCTTCCATAGCCTCTCAAACGTAGGTTGAAGATCTCTCCCACTTACACTGGATAAGAAGGTCTCCCATAAAGAAGGAAGACTGTAAAAAATGGCCTACACTAAATTATCATCATCCACCGTCACCCCTATGACCAAAAGATGATCTCTGATTTGAGCTATCCCAGAACAGAAAGATGCCATTGATTCACCTTTCTCCATCTTCAAATAATTAATCTTGTGCTTAAGTTTCCTCTTCTAAGTTGGAGCCTATTTCTCATACAGATTCACCAAGGTATCCATAGATTCCTTGGTAGTCATCAACGAAGTCATTGCATGCATTATACTGTCTTTGATTGAGTCAAAGATGATTTGATTTTCCTTTTCTTGACTCTTCTTGAAAGTCGTTCTTCTTGCATTATTCATGGGTTCCTCCACCATTGTGGTCACATACTGATCAAGATCATGCTCTTGCAAGATACTTGTTATACGGACCTTCCACACATTAAAGTTGGTAGCTCCTTTGAGCCTATCTTCGGCCCTAATTGAAATGGAGGATGCCATGGTCCTCACACTGAAAACTTAATCAAGATCGCTTGGATCTTTGTGTACCTAATGTTGCACTTCAACACATTTAACACACCCTAATCTCTAATACCATGTTAAATTATGAGCTTGATTTCTTATGTGGATTAATTCTTTTATTTTCTTCAATACTTTGATTCCATCTTAATACACTTCAACAATTTCAAATCATAATCGAATAGAAATAATTTTATAGATAAGTAGACATGCATATCAACAACACATATACCCTGGGGAAACCTTGTACAGGGAGAAAAACCCCAACAAACAATATTTCTTTATTCCATTAATAATGTAAGATATCTTACAAATATCTACCATGAATGTACTTCTCTCAAAGAGATTGCCAAGATGCCTCTGACCTGAAAAAGACTTATAAGACCTTGCTGAAATACAGCTTTGATATGCTGCCTCTTTATCACTGATGTGCTCCTCTATTACTTCACCCTCAACCTTCATATGAAAAATCTGTTTCAAAATTGTGTTGCAAAACTGTGTTGAGGAGAGGGTTCAACCTCTTCTTATATAGGATGAAGAGGGGAAGAGGAGAAGCTTGAAATAGTATTAGTCATAACTCAGCTTCATACTTTAGTTTGAACTTAGAACTAGACTTGAGATTAGTTACAACTCAACATTACATTTTAGTTCGAACTTAGAACTAGACTTGAGACTGACATGCTTTAGTTCGAACTTAGAACTAGACTTAAGACTTTAGTTGCAACTCAACANAAAAATAGAACTAGACTCAAGACTTTAGTTGCAACTCAACATTACACTTTAGGTCTAACATAGAACTAGACTCAAGACTTTAGTTACAACTCTTGACAAGGCAATTCAAAATTCTCTTCATGGTGGATAATGTTTACACACGCCAACACACTAAATCAATACAATTACATAATTTGCAATATTATGAAATAATTTGTTTCTATCTCATAGAAATATTACATTCAACCTAACTTTTGCTAGATACCTTGAATTTTTCTCATGGCTCAGAAGGTTTGACTAGGCTCATAGAGGTTATATGTTCCCCCTGACTTTTGTACTAGTCTGTCTATGCTCACAGAGGTTGTACGTTCCCCCTGACTTTTTCACTAGATTGTCTATGCTCATAGAGGTTGTACGTTCCCCATGACTTTTGCATTAGAATCTCATAGCATCTCGTTCGTCCTGACTTTTGGTTTGACTCACATAGGTTGGCCATTCCCCTTGGCTTTTGTCAATACCTCACGAGACTTGTTGATTCTCCAAATCTCCCTGGCTAGCCTCACAGTGGTCCATATGGCCTCTCATTGAAGAATGACTGTCGATGTTGCCAAATTTAACAACCCAAATGAATGGAATATTGTTCTATAAATTAACATTTAGAAATTAACACGCCAAAAAGGAATAGTGAGAAACTATGATCACAACTCTTTATTCATCTGAGCGAAACAATTACATTTTATAGGCTCAAGAACCAAACAGCCAATCCCTAGAATTGAGTATCTGAAACCACTCACTAGCTAAAATAGGAATCTGTTTTAACCATTTCCTAACTATGGCATTCCGCCATTGTTATCCAACACTCCCCCTTAATGGAGAAATGGATTTAATACAATAGAAATACATAACATGCATGTCGGTCGTAGTCTTAGCTAGGCTTACAAACATTACAAATGATAATTCAAACAAAACCTTAAAATTTGTTTCAACTCCTTGTATGAGTGAGTTTTTCTCTTCCTCCTTTTCGAGATTCTGAAGCCTCTATGTATTTTCAATTAATACTTGTAGTGATGCAGTAGAGAAAATAATACTTGCAATGCTATAGTAGAGTAGAGAATACTTACAACTTTGTAGTAGAGTAGAGAATACTTGCAAAGAAATGGTAGGGAATAACCTGGAAGTGGTTTCTAGTATGTAGAAATGGTAAAATTATTTATGGGTTTACTATGCCTATTTATTGAGTGTGAGAGCTAGAGGAAAACATAGAGTGTTACTCTTATCTTACAGTTATGCTGCCAAAATTTCCCTAGAGTTATGATAATGTTGAACACTCTTGTTGAGAGCATGGAGAATATGTATTGTAACCATTTTTATTGCTGAAAATTACATCGAGTGTGCTTTAGAGTGTGGGGTTTTTTTCTCTTGAAAAGGTTTTCCCCGAGAAATCTTGTGGTCTATTTTCTATTGTTTAGTTCTTTTTTTGCAATTGTTATGTTTTTAATTTTTGCGCATTCTTCTCTCATAGATTAGTGTAAGAAGTGTACTCCAAACCTCTACTTCTTTTCATTTGGTATCAGAGTCTAATCAGGTCGGTTCCAAGGTGTCAGGGAACATTCATTTTTCATATAATTTTTTTTTGGGTTGGATCTTGCATAGAAGGAAATATTGTTGTTGGGAAATGTTGAGCACATCCAAGTTAGAAATCGAGAAGTTTAATGACATTAAATTTGAGTTGTGAAAGATCAATATGGGATATCTTATCATAGATAGATATCTATGAGTTGCATTATATGGAACCAAGCCCATAGATATGATAAATAAAGAGTGGGGCATTTGTGTCAGCTAAATCCTTGGTTAATAAACTATTTCTATGGAAAAATGTGTTTTCCTTGAGAATGGGTGACAATGATTCTATAGCTGAGCATATGAATGCATTTAATACTATTGTGACCTAGTTAATCTCAAGTGGAGTGAAAATGGATGAGGAAGATTGTTGTATGGCCCTTTTTTGTTCCTTGCCAGATTCATGGGACAACCTAGTAATGGCCATTGAAATCACTGTGAAGGAATTGGTTCTTGATAAGGTTGTGGATTATTTACTCTTATAGGAGGTGAGATAGAAATACTATGAATCCACCAATGAGTCTTTGATTGTTCCTGGAGGATCGAAGGAGAAAGGAGAGAAGAGAGAAAATGGAAGGTCCAAATCCCAGGGAGACATAAGTCTCTTGGAAATTCCAAGGAAAAATGGGAAGGTTCATAATTTCAGAAGGGATTACAAGGAAGAGAACACGAAGAAGAAGAAAAAAAATAATGATTTTTATGATGAATATGAAAAATCTTCTTAAGAGGATGGTGGAGATGCCTTTTTTGTAGCTTTTTCAAACAATGCAGGCCAAATTTCATGGTCGATAGACTCTGGAGCTTCCTTCCATATGACTTCCCATCAACATTGGTTTTTATTGTATGATAAATATGATGTTGGGATGGTATACTTTGGTAATACCTTGTTGGTTTCTCTAAAAAAAGGTGCAAGATGGTTTGACAACCTATGGTACTCAGTAAGGGTGTTTGTGCGGGAAATTTTTTCAGCTTGATCTGTGCACTATTGAGTGTAATAGTTCTTAAATTTTTGTAGAAGAGAATTCTATAGCATATACACCTTCACAATTACAACCTCCTAAAGATACTCAAATTCTTCCCTCTTTTTACACAATTTCCAAAAACATTGTGAGGCCTACCAATAATGCATTGCCAACCTTCCTTGTGAGTGATAGAAGGAAATCATTCATGATGGTTTTCAACTCACCATGTTTGGAACAAAACCCATTTCTTATATTTTCTCTCTAAATCTACAAATGCACATAATTTTCCTACAAAACTACCTTCTAACATTGCTTTTGACATTTAAAAAAAATGTAGGCAGTCATCACTAAAATTCCTATTGAGACCATGTTAAGGATCCAAATCAATTTTTCAAATATGCCCTAGATTCTACCTTCAATCATCTACAATAGTTTTAATCTTGTGTCATTACTCAAATATTACATTATATTATGCTTGTAAACAAATTTTCCTTTATTTCCATAATTCATGTGAATGCATCCATGGAACTTTAAAATTCATGCTTATGGAAATGTGGGCATGCCAAAGTCTTGAAATTTTGAATGGAAGTACTTCTAAGTATTCCAAACATATCAATTAATTCAAATTCATGTAGGATAACTTGATTAGGCATGGATGTTGTTGCATCATATCCCCTTGACAAATCAATTTGGACCTAAGTTAAATCAGTATTCCCATAGTATCACCTTCTTCCTAAAACCTAGTGAGTTTTTGGTTTTGAAAGAAGTGAAATCRTGTTACATTTAATAATTTTAGATATCKCATCAACATCATTTTATTTGTATGATGGAAAATCAATGTGTGTTAACCTATCATAGTATATCATAATGCATATCTACACCATATGACTTGTAATGTCCCCATTTTTGKGTTCCCTTGTTCTGTAGTCGGGGATAACGTTTGAGGCTTATGTCAGCCAAAAMATAAGGGTGAGGTTATGTTATTAGTGAKCTCATAGGATTTGGAGGAGTTATATGAGGACCAACCTAGTCCATTTACCATCTTTCATCATCATGATCACTTATGCACARTTCGTTCTTAGTTCCGTGGCATTTCAATGATTCCCATAATTTGGGGTTATTTGTGAGCATAATTTATTTAAATACATGAATGGTTTTATTCATATCATAAATTATCTGAGGGAATACCTTGGTGTAATAGCTCATTAGAATCGGGAAGAAAAGATCTAAAGGTTGGGATGTTGAGAAAGGGATTTCTAGCATCTTGGAATGTCTTAAAAGCCAATTGATTACTTTCTCTCATTAAAAAGGGGGTTAAAAAGGGTTATAAATTTGTTTTAATATTTAAATGAAAATTAAAAGGGGAAATAAGGGTCATATGGATTTGGTCAAAAGAGGAAAGATCTAGAAGGGTTTCAGAGAAGTATAAAGGAAGGGAAACACTTTACCTTCCTCATATTATGATTTTAACTCTTATTTGGAGTGCTCTTGAGAGCCAAGTTTTTGTTTGGGTTTTGACAAAACCCTTCCACTGGAGTTTAGTTTTGGTGGTGCAATATCTGTTGATATTATGGTAGCTACGAGAGGTATTTACCTCCACGTGTAAACCTAACGAGAATATAATATCCCAGGAAGAAAGAAGAAATCCTAATGAGTTCGCTAATAACCCTAAAAGACAAGTCAGCTCAAGAGGATAATTTGTATTAGGTTATTAGCCTCCAAGAGAAGAAGTCGGCCAGAAGAAATATTATATACTATGGAAATAGGCACCCAGAATGAGAAGTCAGATGAGGAAGTTAGCCAGAATTAGTATAAATATAGGAGGTCAATCTTCATTCTGGCAGGTATTCTCAGAATTATAGAGAAGCACTTGTGTGCACTGCAGTTGCCCAGTTTGTACGCAAGTTTGGAGGAGAGTTGTCATTCCAGTTGCTACAGCTAGCAGATTTTGGTTTGGCTTGGACCATCTCTTGGTTATGGTTTGGACTATCTGATCAGTTCTTGTTTAGTGTGCTATCCTTGGAGAAAGGTTCGCTACCCTTTGTTTGGCTATCTAGCCTAGGGTTTTCTTCCAGAATGATTCTCTGTCAAGGTTAAGGTTCTCAGAGGGTGGCTTCCACCTATGGTTGGGTGAGAACAGTGATATTGTCGATGGTAAAATGAGCACATCCATTATATTCTAACAGGCTATGGGCCCACACCTCCTTCATTCAGTCTAAGCATTGGAAGGAAGCATATGTATAAGGATATTAAGATCGTTGAAGAACTATCGCTAGGGTTTCTAGAAAGAGTAGTCACCAAAGCACTACATCTAGGGTTATTAGCAGGTGCAGTTGCATAAAATCTAATCCTCTTTTTGAGGCACATTAAGTGAAGGGATTGACCTAATTTATGGATAAATCCATGTTCCCTAGCCTAGCGCATCTCCTAGTACTCTCAGCAAGACAAGACGTCAAGTTTGAGTTTTTGGTCAAATCTAGGGTTCACCAAGTCAAGGAAGCCATGACCTACTCCATGAATTTAGAAAACAACTTAAATGGAGCTTCTAAATTTAGAGTGTGGAAGACAAAGATTTACCTCATCCTTGCCAAGAATAAAGTGTTGGATATCATGAAAGGAAAGATCATGAAACCATAGTTTGAAGGAAAAGAGAAAGAATCGCAGAACGTTGAAGTTATGAAAAGGTTCAAAGATGGTGACATCAATGCCATGAGTATCATAGTGGAATCTATAAAATACCACTTGATACCCTACATCTCCCATATTGACTCATCAAAGAAGATGTACGATGCCCAAACAAACCTCTTCTCAGTCAGAAACATTGGACAAGTAATGAGTCTGAAGAATGAGCTCTGTGACATGAAGATGAATGATTATGACAACATAACATCATACTTTGTGAGAATTTCCTAGTTAAGAGATCAACTACACGCTATTGAAGAGATCATTTTAGAGAAGGAATTGGTAAGCATAGTACTCAATGGTCTTCCCAATACATGGAATGCATTTTCCGCAAGCATGAACACAAGGAAGGAGTATCCTACATTTGAAGAACTTTGGACTTGCTATGCTCAAGAAGAATCAAGAATCAGTACAAAAGACAAACCCCAAAAGAAGTACGACGATCAATCCTTTACAAAAACATTCAAGAATTTCAGGAACAAAAGGAAGTTTGGTTCAAGGAAGAAGCCAAATCAAGAGAAAGATGTGTCAGAAATACAATGCTTCAACTATCAAAAGTATGGTCACTACAAGAATCATTGTCCCAAGCTAAGAAAAAGGAAGGGGACACATGAAGCATCAGTTGCCGAAGAAAAGGAACCTACAAATAAGACCAAGCAGGATAAAACTAACTTCTTCTTCTAAGACAAGGTAACAATACTCTTCATAGTTCTTATACATACCATGTTTTCTGTACATATCTCGCATATATACTTCATAGAAGATAATATGTTCAAAGAGAAAATATACCTATGGAAGAAACAAAAACAATTTCCATCATTATGACTACAAGTCAGATAATACAAANCAAATGAAAGGATGAAGTACATCAAACAATTCATGTGGAAGTTATTACATAAGTAACAGCTGCAAGATAAGACAAAATTAGAATCAATCTTGAAGTAGAAGAGAAGAAGTAAAAGAAAGAAAGAAGTCAGCAATCAAGAAGAAATTGGAGAAAGACTTATGACACCTTGCAGAAGGCAATAAGGATGCAGACAGAAGCATGGACTACGGAGGGAGATGATTATATATTTCCCAAAGAAAACATTCACTCATACATGAAGAAAGGATCAGGAGGGAGCTAATCCTATGATCCATTGAAGATGATGAAGTATATATCCATGTTAGTAGCCATGAAAGGAAGTATGTGTTCAGTTTGACCTTAGAAGAAGTCTTCTTCGAAGAGA
>JASDQU010192645.1:0-11761 GCA_032191745.1 Picea mariana | reverse complement strand
GTTTACTCAGACCCAAGTGAAGACAACAAGGTGAAGAAGGTAAAATCTTGGACGCTGGGAAGGGCGGACTCTCAAGGGTTTTCCACCAAGTCTTGTCATCAGTTTTTCTGGCCTCTAAATCAGTTTTTCTAGAGAGAATCACATATACATGTAAAAATCTCAACAAGACTGACAGCTCTTCAAGTCCACATTCATCAAAGAAATAAGTTTAGTGTACAGGGAAAAAGTTCGAGGAATTGCAGTTAACAAAGAATATCCAATAAAACATTAGCTAACAATGCCAATATTGAATGGGCAAAGACTTCTAACTTGACCTTCTTGCGTAGCAGGAAACATTATTTGCAGATTCCATCATAGGATGATAACGCCTAATTACTTTAAAGTATACATGATGGAAAATTACTTTAAAGTTTACAAGCTGGAAAAATGTATTACTAACAAAGAGCATGTTTTTGCCTTAGATAAGACCTTGCTTTGCATGCTAGGATGATAAGTTATAATTAGGAAACCATTACAATAATACATACCCCAAAAAATAGTGTAGATGTCCCTTTTTACTCCAAACCAAGAACCTATCTTAGGGACCTGAATAAGAGTCGTCATTAAAATTTAACCAGAAAGGGAGTATAATTAAATGCCCCTACTAAAGGACATCCAGTGGCAAAAGTATGAAACTAAACTCATATGACTTTCAAAATTCAATGAATGAAGAATAAAATCATTGAAGACAAGGATGAGTAGATGAGGATACCATTTGGTTAAGAATTATTTTATTACAACTGACACTTGAAGCACCTAAAGTATTAATGAATCCCTAAAGGAAACATGCACTTTTACAATTTGAAAAGAAATCTAGTTCTATCACTAGCGCAAGAGATCGTCCCAGGTGTACATATATATATACATATTAGTTTTCCTTTTTATTAGATTACAACTAGAAACTAATATTTGAAAAACCCATTGTTGCATTTAACATAACAATACATATAAAAGAAAACTCATGACAAGAAGACATCACTCGACTACCAAAACCATGCAAGTATAAATTAATCTCAATACAATTACATTTTTACCCAGAATACCGTGACTGACGATGTTGAATCGAAAATCGTTGTCCCGCGCTTGTGCTTCATCCTGTTTCTGCTCACTAACCATTGAGACCTCACTAGTACCTCCCAGCCAACGCTAGGGGTAATATTCTTGCCCCGGATCCCCCCGAGTTGTAAAGGGGCCACACACACATACTAGAGAAGGCTAGCTCCCTGCTTGCCTCACAAGATCGAGCTACCACTCCCTATCGAGTTGGGAATCCCAACTTCCACAAGTAAAATCAGTCAAGAAAACATCAACAGCGTAACCTTAGGCCTACCAATCGTTATGCATTCTCCCCCTCCGCCATTGCTTTTATAGAGTTTTCTTAGTGTTTAGTTTCCAAAACCCTCAATAAATTTATGTTTATTAAAATTTAATTAGGATAAACCTCTCCCATACACATGTCACATGATCCCTTAGTTGCACCAGAACTTCAATTAATTATTTAATTTAAAAGGACAATTTCCCTCACCCACCTAAAAGCGTTCCTAAAAATGCTCCTCGATGTCCCTTTATTCGCTTACATTCCTTTTAATGACTTACACCCTTCTTAAAGCCTAGTTGAGTTAGAAATTAGAAAGTTCTCTAAGCTAGATTCCCTTCTATGTTCCACATTCCCTTTTTCTTTAAGTTTCCTTTTTTGGTCTAAGTTCTGAATTAGCAAGTTTGTACTTAGTCAACAATTAATCTTTTAAATATTTTAATCCTCCATTGAAATTTTTATTTAATTATTATGTTTGAATTTTCTTCATCCCCCCCTTGTCTATTTAGTTTTTTTTTTTGTTCACAAGTCCTACTTATACCTAGGATTCAATTTACCAGGTTCGAAATTTTTTTTTAAGGGAAATTAAATTATTAATCTTTACTCATACAATCATTCATTTTAAGGGTGACCAGGTCCTAAGGAGACAGATTTTTCTAGGTACTAGGTTCATTAACTTACAAAGTTAAAATAAATCATGACGTGCCCTTCAGGATGCACTACGTGCTCCAAGGGTGCCACTCGCCTTTATCCATGTTTCATTCATGTGACATGCCCTTCAAGACGCACTATGTTGTCCAAGGGTGTCACTCACATTTTGACTGATTTTGGTAGACATCAACCCTTGGAGTCCATACTCCGTTAGGTGACCTTGTGGGAGACTAAGGGCCTCTAAGGAATAAGGACCCTGCCTTATTTTGCGCCCTTTAGAATCATCGTGAGAGATTGTCACAGTATTCCCTCACAACATCATGGATCTCTCAAACTAGGTAATCGTTAACCTACAGTTCGAGCCACGACGAGAGTGCTAGTAGGCTATGGCAGGGTTGTCACCACACCTCTCCCTCAATATCTTTGGTTGTCATGTGTGACCCCTTTAATCCAAATGTAATTCTGGTTAGCAAGCTATCGTCAACCTGCATCCATCAACGAAATATGTCAACGATCAAAATCAACATCATAATATACTAGTCATATGTCACATATGCAATATAAAAAACACTCAAACCATAGACATCCACTCCCTGACTTGATCTAGAGTCCAAGGAGGTCCATCAACATCCTCAATCGGTCCAAAGTCTTGCACACTCAGAAAAAACCAGTCAATTACACTTGTCTATATAAATATAACAAAGTAACATATCATCAGATCCACAACATCATCATAATCCATAATAGGAACAACCAATCATATAATGAACCGGATCACTTGCACACAATTGTCCTCAAGGATAAGTCCAATCAGGTGTGCGCAAGAGTGGGATGTTACATAAATTAACTTATAAAAAACCTCCATATGTTTTAATGGATTGAACATTGGTGTTGAACAAAGGATACTGCCAAATTTTCCTTTTACAGTTCTAGATATATAGACCAGATTTAAGCACTTAAATTTTGTATTGAAAACTAATGGCCATGGTGAAAGGGATTGGAGGTGGATTTTGGAAAGTATAGAATCATGAGAAAATAATTGAAGCAATATATCGTGCTCTATTGATGGTCATTTGACTTTGGTAAAGTTGACATTGGAGGTAATTCTAGTGTTCTATCATTCTTTATCTTTCATTCCAAAAGGAATTTTAGACATTATTACAAAGTTGTTCTTTATTTTAATTTGGTTTGGAATAAAAAAATGATCAAATAACTTTAGTCAAATGGTAGATTATTTCTAGGCCATAATATTAAGGGAGTCATAGTTTAAAAAATGTGCATGTTTTGGTCTATCTTTACCAAGAAAAAACGTATGGAAAATTTTAACCAAGAAGGGCTTGTGGATAAACATTATTGACTAGAAATACAAAGAACTAGACACCTTTCTCGACTGGATAAGAAATCACAATAATTTTTCTAGAAATGTCTATGATCTATGATCATTGGAAAGATCTTGTTTGGTCTCTTCAAGTAATTAGAGAGCATCTTGCCAACAACATAAGGTTAGGAGACCAAGTGAGATTAGGGTTCCATGCTTAATAAGTCATATATATATATATATATGGAAACATATTTAAAATCTTGTAGAAGATATTTTGAGTTGATATTTGAATATGTTTTATGTTTAAATGAAGTAAGGTAGATTAGAAAAAAATAAAAAATAAACTCTTATGATAAGAAAAATATGAAAAATAATAAAATCAAAGAATTAAAAAAATCGTATTTGTTGGGGATATGTATAGTTCCATGTTTGTTCACATTTTGACATGTTTAAATAATAATTTAAAATGATAAAATATTAATAATAAAAATAAATTACAATATCAATCTTAAGTTAAATATTTCAATATAAATTTTAAGTCAAAAAACATATATATAAAATATGAATGTTACGATCTCCTCAATATAAAATGTTTATATACTAAAATATATTAAGTAATGGCGAGTGCAAGCTAATGATGGTTTCTCATGATGCATTAGTGACAATGAAAACATAGAAAAACAACAATTTGTTAACTTGAAGGGACTATTCAAGGTACTTTTACAATAAATTTGAATATGGTGTAAAAAGATGAAATGTAGGAAACTCAATTCGAATATATATAGGTTTTATTTATACAAATTTTGAATAACTATGTGAAATTTGAGTTATTCTAACAATGGTATGCTATTTTTCAAGAAAAACATAAGGTAGATGTCTCCATTAGTGCACATTTGAGTACCTTATTGTTGGCACAGGGGCAAACCCAGGGTTCAATGCTTCAACAATGCACCAACAAAACCCTAACTACCGACCCTTTCGGCAACACATACGAAGCAGATGAAGTCTCACCCTAGGTAGAGGCAAGGGGGGTTTGCAGGACTCAGGTGTCTACAACCAAGCTGGGACACGGATCCGTGATTACAACACTTGACATAGCACTTAGCCAATAACATGCATTAGTTCTTGAAATTTATCCATATCGCAGGTTAAACCCTTATTACAGATTAGCGCAGTAGTAATCAATATTAAGAACATCTAATCATTTAGCACATAGCATCAACTTAGATCTAGCATTCATTCACATTATTAAGCACTAAGCTACAATATCAGATGCATTCATCCACAACACTAAGAAATAATCATGTAAACAACATCGCACAAAGCACATCAAACATAGTATTTATGTGGTTCACCCCAGTGTGGGGCTACATACACCAACTCTTCTTATTCTTTATTAATCTTTAATCTTTCTACATTCTTCGCCTGCTGTGCACAAAGCCACAGATCTCAGCTTCGCACTAGACAGGTGATCTGCATACAACACACTAGATCCACCTTCCTCAAAATTAGGTTAAGGCACAAAGCCAACTCCTCAATATCACAAAGCCTTTAAATACAACATCTTTGCGCAAAGCAACTTACATTCTCTTGCACTAAGCCAAAATAGATCTAGTAGTCATGCACTAATCCAATCGCTACCTACATTGCTTAGCTACTACTTATTTATACATTTACAAAGAGGCCTAAACATGGGTAAACCCATGGGCCGACATCCCATACCCGTTACATAAACCATAATAACCCTTTGCTTGGTCCATAAGCCCACAAAATAAGCGAGATCCCACAATCTCTACTTCGCATGGGTGCTCCGTCTTCGACCAACCTGTCGAAGTCCCAAAAATAGTCAAACATGACCAATGTTTCCTCAAAACTTGGTCAAGGGCCAACAGACCCCCAACACTCACCTATGACTCATCTCGAGTCACTTAGATCTGGGCAGTGCTGCTTCGAAGGCCTTGACTTGCTGCTTCGCCAGAGCTTCCTGCTCGGTGAACTCTTGAATTACTTGTTCTATAATAGGCCCTCCCAGGTGTTGTTCCACCATTGCAACCACTTGGTCTAGCTGTGAGCCTTATCCTTTGATTTTTTCAAAAAGTGTGCAGGCTTCATCCTGCACTGGCTGGAGTCTCTGTGTCACTTCTATGAATTTTCTATGGATAGAAGTAATCTTCTTTTGAACTGCACATTGTTCCTATGGTCGTTTCATCTTCTTGACTGTAGTAAGCAACTTCATATGCGCTTGTACGGTGGATGCCTACTACTTCGCCTCCTGGAGTTGTGCTTCCAATTTCCACAGCTTAGGATCTTCTGTAAGGCGCTCATAGGTATGTGCACTTTGATCACTCAGTTGCTTACACTCTAAGGCTAGTTCCATGATTCTTTCTACCACATTCCTGGTAGCTTTTTCCCTCTAATTGCATACTTCTTATGGAGTGCTCGACACTGCTTGGATTTCTAGCTCCATTATTCTTGCTTGAAGCTGTTGAATGGCCTTAGCGAGCTTGCCTACTTGCATATGAGTTGACTCTGGTTCCTCTTGTGCCTAGCCCAACATAAAGTGAAGTGCTCTAGTTACTTCTTCCTTGATTGCAATCTTCTCTATGAGCAATTGGTCTTTTTCTTTCTGCATCTTCCCATTGTTCTTCTCAAACTTCGCATGAATTTCATTTTTCTCCTTCTGCGCAACTCAAAGTTGCTCTAGGATCTTCTGCTTTTCTTGATTTAAGGCCTCTATGGCCTGATCCTTTTCTTCTTGGACTCGATGAAGTTGATCCTCTATTGCATCTTCTAACCTTTGTAATTGGGTGGGCTCATCCCCCAATTCTACACTTTCTTTTGAAGATGGCATAGTAGGCACTTGCGCGGCTTGAATGGATAGCTTGTTGGATGTCTTTGAGCTCCTTCTCTATCTTGTCATACAATGTTTCTTTCTTCACTTCATGTCTCTGCAATATATCCTCTGAATCATCCTCCATGGCTGTGATGATGAGATCAACATCATCCACTGTGAGAACATTCTTCGACTGAAGCTTATTGGCGCGGGCCTTCTTTCTCGCTGAAGGTTTCTCCGTGGAAACCTTCCTCTTTTGTGATGTTTCTGCTGTGGTGAGGGGATCCTTCGGTGGTGTAGCTTCACCTTTTTCATGATTTTATTCTTCTTCCCCTCCTTCCTCTTGGTTCACTTCATCCCCTTCTTCTGCTGCAGGTGAATCAGGCCTACTTTCCTCTGAGGTGTTGTCCTCCTCATCAATTTCTATGTTCTGCACTTCCTCATTTTTCTTATTTTTTTTTTCCATCATGTTCGACTTAGGTGACCAATGGACTACCTATGATGTCGGGGTCAGAGAGTTCTACATCTTCCAATGGTACAAGGAAATTTGTTGGCCATTCTTTAGTGATATCTGTCATGTCTTCAACGGTTAATTTATAGTAGGACTGCAATTCCTCATTGCTTTCATCCCTATGCGTGGTGATGTAGATGAAGTGTCGGTCTGCGCGAAACTTCACAAACGGGCTATACTGATTGACTGTATTCGGTGTCATCCATGGAAAGGATTCAATGGTACACTTTAGCTATAGGTAGTAAGCATGGAAGACAACATTCGACTGCCACTACTTCGCCATATCATTTGTATACCACAAGGTGGCAAACCTTGCGGCCAATGGTTCTGATGGCTCAACTTCTAGGAAGGATGCTCCTTCTGGCATTTTCTAGGTGACAAATGTGATTAAAATTAGTAACCAACTGAAATGAAACTCATATCCTTGGTCCTCTGCTTCACGAAAGTCCTTCTCCAACTCGTTGACAAGGTAACTCACCAAGTTCATCTGCATTCCTTCGACACACTTCTTTGCGAGGTATATTGTGAACCCTGTGACTTGTGTCAAATGGTTATTTCGGACGAGCTTGCCAGCTATAAGCTAAAAATCTAGGTTCACTGTGCCATCTTGAATGGAGTCTACCTTGTAGCCTCACTTCCCCTTATCTACATCTCCATAGGATTCATTTATACCTTGTGCCAGGGAGCGATCTGCAGCTTTCCCTAGGTAGAAATGTTGAGGGTCCAGTCCCTGCATGCTCAGTCCTGTAATGAGATGGATTAGCATTGGATCAACAGTCACGTGCCTGTCAAGCTACATATACCCTCCATGATAGCACGATAGGAGGATTTTAACGCAAGTGTTAACCTCGTGATGTCGACCGAAGTGGGGGATCTTCATTACATTCAGAATTGTTGATCTCGTGAGCTCCTTAATCCATGGTTGGGAGACTATATTAGGCTTCTTCCCAATTGTCTTCATCAGGTACCTGTGCGGTGCGAGCATTGCATAATTCTTTCAGTCTCTGAGGTTGAAGTCATTGATATTGAGAGCTGGGATTAGTCCCAATTGGGGTCCAACTACGCATATCCCCTTCGGGAGGTACACAGTGATTATCGTGTACTCAAAATCCCTTGGGATGTTTTCATGGTTCAATGCGCTAGCCAAAGGAGAGATGTAGTCTGACAAGATCGGTGGGATCTGCTTCGTGTTAGCCATATCATCACAGTGTTTTCTTCTTTTCTCAGTCACGGTTCGTCTAGAATGACATCCAGTCGAGGGGAATGCTTGAAATACGCCAGTCGATGATGCATGTATTCCTATAGACATGAATTTCTCATCCATGAGGTCTATCAAAATATCCTCCACAGACTTCTCTAGCGTACTATGCTCACCTGACATTCACACTTGTAATCAAGAAGATCGGGTAGACGAATAGACAGACAAGGTAATCAAATAGACGACGTTGTCTAAACAACATAACATGGTATGCAATCAATTCTTTGTTAGCTCGGGTATCTTGGTTTGCAAAAATTGGTCCCAGGGAAGCATCCGTCGGGTTAAATAAGAAATGTCATAACAGATTCCTCCAACGGGTAGGAATGCCTCAATCAATACAAATTGGGTTGTTGTGGCATGGTCCCAACAATCCAACGATGATCTTTCTGGAAATAACTGTGTTTCTAACTATCCGGGAGCATCATTCTAACAGTTGGGACGCCTCCAATGGTCATATAGCTTTGTCGTGGCGAAGTCCCATTCTGTGTGGTTCTGTTATTTTGATGAGGTTCAAGTTCTGCAAAGTCTTCTCTAGAACTTCCTGCAGTTTTCTAACTTTTATTTCTTCTTATTGAGATTTCTTGTCTTCTTTCCTATGATTTGAGTCTTTGGGTTCCTCTTTCCATTCTTATTCTTATCTTCTCTTAGCGTAGTATCTTCACACTATTGATGGTCTTTCGAAGGGTTCAAATGTAATACCTCTTCTCTTACTATTTCCGGGGTGAATGCACGTCTTTCCTGCATGGCCAGGTTCTTTAAGACTTCTTGTGTTCTTTCAACTTTGACAACTAATTCTCTAGCCCTTCGTTGCTTCAACTTATGCTCTTTTTCTTGTATTAGTCGCTCTATTTTTCTAGCTATGATGTCCCTTAATTCTTGTTTTTTATGTTCTGTACCTTCCTCCTCTGCTTTCCTTTGGATATGATATTTCTCAATCCAAGTCTTTCCTACTAAAAGGGGGAAATGGGTGTTGTTATCAACAAAATTAATGACTTCAAATTCTTCTTTGGTCAATGTTTCATGAGAAATCATAGGTACATTAGTAACTCTTCCACATAGGGTTATCATCTTTCCTTTAAACAAGCCTATCCTTCCCAATGAAGGAACCATAGAAGACTTTCCCAAAATTTCCCAAATGATTTTTGGCATGATATTCACTTCTGTTTCCTCATCCAAGACATAGTCTATGTCAAAGTCTCCTATTCTTGTTTCTATGCACTGCTTCTCTTTTAAGATATCTGGTAAACTGATGTTTTTGTGATCATTTAGTGTTTCTTTCAGTTGTAATAACATAGTTTTTTATTCTTTTTGGTTTTCTAACATATCCTTAGTCCCTTAGTCTTCTTCATAGTTTTCTTGTCTCATGTTCATCTTTTCAACTTTGGCAATCATTCTAGGTCAATCCCCAACTTTGTGACCAATAACTTTACAACATAGAAAAATAGGACATGTACCAAGGCATTCCTTAGCAAAATGTCCTGATCTTCTGCAATTGTAACACAGTGTCAATCCTCTATTGATTTTAAATGATCCGCAACATTTCCTGTACTTCTCACTGGGATCACAGTGAGGGACCTGCAATCTGCAAAATTTCTTTCTAGGTTCCTGCATCCACTTGTTAGTCCAAAAATTCTTCCGATGCATAGGAATAACATATCTTTCACTATCTTTATCAAATTTATTTAGATTAAATCTTTCTTCTAGTTGTTCCCTGGTTTTCAGACTAGGAAAAAATCTATCAGACATACTTAAATTCATACTTTTTAAGAAAAAAATTCCACTTATCTTACCTTTACCAGAGCACAAAGCTTTAAGATATTACCTCTTTTCTTCAAATCCAGTTTCTTTCTTGGTACATATCTTCGCAAGTCAAGCAGAATAATGTGAACTACAACAACATATCTACGCACAGAGCTTTCTCCTTTCTTCAGTTCCCAGCAATCACAGTTTCAGGTCCTGGTAACAGAACCATTTGTTGGCACAGGGGAATACCCAGGGTTCAACGCTTCAACAATGCACCAACAAAACCCTACTACCGACCCTTTCGGAAACACCTACGAAGCAGATGAAGTCTCACCCAAGGTAGAGGCAGGGATGGTTGCAGGACTCAGGTGTCTATAACCAAGCTGGGACATAGATCTATGATTACAATACTTGACAAAGCACTTAGCCAATAACATGCATTAGTTCTTGAAATTTATCCACATCGTAGGTTATACCCTTATTACATATTAGCACAATAGTAATCAATATTAAGCACATCTAATAATTTATCACATAGCATCAAATTATATCTAGCATTCATTCACATTATTAAGCACTAAGATACAATATCAAATGCATTCATCCACAACACTAAGAAATAATCCTGTAAACAACATCACACAAAGCACATCAAACATAGGATTTATGGGGTTCACCCCAGTGTGGGGCTACGTCCACCAACTCTTCTTCTTATTTATTGATCTTCAATATTTCTACATTCTTCAGCTGCTGTGCACAAAGCCATAGTGCTCAGCTTCGCACTGGACAGGTGATCTGCGTATAGCGCACTAGATCCACCTTCCTAAAAATCAGGTTAAGGCACAGATCCAACTCCTCAATAGCACAAAGACTTTACATATAACGTCTATGCGCAAAGCAACTTACATTCTCTTGCACTAATCCAAAACAGATCTAGTAGTCATGCACTAAGTCAATCGCTACCTACATTGCTTAGCTACTACTTATTTATACATTTACAAAGATGCCTAAACATGGGTAAATCCATGGGACAACATGCCATACCCATTACATAAACCCTAATAACCCTTTTTTTGGTCCACAAGGCCACAAAATAAGAGAGATCCTGTGATCTCCGCTTCACCTGGGTGCTTCGTCTTCGACCAGCCTATTGAAGTCCCAAAAATAGTCAAACATGACCAATGTTTCCTCAAAACCTGGTCAAGGGCCAACACTTATCAACAAAATTTCCTTAAAAAAATTGTATAATTCTAGAGAACCCATTGTTCTAGTGTGGTGTAATTTTTCAAAATTTATAATATTAATTTTTTTATTTTTTCAAATTATGAAAAACAATATATCCTTGAAATTACAAGGCCTTTTATTGGTATAGGCTATGAGGGTATATATATATATATATATATATATATATATATAGAGAGAGAGAGAGAGAGAGAGAGAGAGAGAGAGAGAGATCGGTCTCTTCTAGTGCAACGTATAACTTATTTTAAAAATTGTTAAGCTATAAAAAGTTATAGTAGAAAGAAAAGAGGTGAGGCATGTATTATAAAATTTTGATATATTTCAAGACAAAAATAGATTAAAAATAGTAAACAATATTAATATATATATATATATATATATGGATTCTATATAGTGGACTCTATATGTGTCTGTAGCTTGATCGTTAATGAAATTGTGTAGCCTATAGATAATAACGTCAAAACTAGATATAGAGAGAGGTATTCATAAAAATGGAGGTTTTTATGTATTTGGAGACCAAACCACTAAGTTTTCCACGCGAAACCTAAATCTGAGGCAAACAAATCTCTAGACATATAAGCTAGAGTTGTCACCCCTACCCAAAAGAAATTGAAATGAAAATATTGTGCACACACATTAGGAGCATGCACACATTCCTAAATTGCATGCATGTTATTAGGAACAAGAACACACATGTGTTCCATTTAACAAAAAAAAAATCTATCTCTATATCTCTCGCTCTCCCCCTCTTCCCCCTTATTTCTCCCTCTCTCTCTTTGACCTACCTCTCCCCATATCTGACTCAATCTCTTCCCCCCACTCTATCTCCCTCTCTCTCTCTCTCTTCC
>JASDQU010192643.1:2870-18984 GCA_032191745.1 Picea mariana | reverse complement strand
AATAAGATACAAAAAAAAATTAACAATTTAGATGTAATGACTAACTACCACCTTAATTTATATCTACTAAAAACTATAATATCACTTGAATGAATCAGGGGAAAGATTAACATCCCCTCATGGGGTGACAACTGCCAGAGAAAGACTCTTGGTAGGGCATGCATGCAAAGGGAGTTATTACCCCCAACCATCATCCATACCCTCATACCATTTGAATGGCATGCTTTAACACTGCAGTAATGGTAGTACGTTACTCTACTTCTAGGAAGTTAATGATTCTCCATGCGAACCAAGCAAGGTACTCATCGATCATTTCGTCTTTCATGGCGCCTCCCACTAGCATTCAACCAGCCTCTATGAAGGTAAGAGCCCCTGGGCACTCCATCATTCACCACTCTGGTTCTTCTTCCGTGTATTCCTGTTGTGGACATTCTCTCGTGGCCTCCTTACCACTATTGGTCACCTCTCTCATCCTCCTTCTTACTAGCGCGAATCCTCTAGCTCGGTTTTCACCTCCATTCCCCAAAATTCATTCCAATCCTTCAACCATGCTCAGATAGCGTGGAAAACTCAAAAGAGGGCCACTATATTACAACTTCATCGTGCGGGCTACCCTGACCCCTCACATCTATCCCCTTCGACCAGCTCCCCTAGAAGGGGCTAAATTTTGACTCAAACTCCCCCTCCCTCCCCTCATGCCCAGAACTTGCCTCCACCCCTTATGAAACTATGCATGATTCTAGAAGCTACCCGGTGGACAAAGAAATTTATCATCTTGAGCTGCAGCCATTGGAAGCCTCACTCGAGCCTAGCCCGAACTATGGAGCAAGGAAGTTGCTTGGTGGAGGAAGAGATTCGTCGACCTCACTCGTAGAGTGGATCGTCAGGAACTCTACCCCTGGGCTGGACATGGAAGAAACTCCACCAATGGATTTTGATATGGATATAACTCTTCTCCCGGATGCAGATGGGAAAATTGAGCATTCTATGCCCAATCCTCATCGCTTTTTGGAGGACCACCTGCAACTGAACTTTGATATGCGGCGAAGCATGGAGGGTCAAACTCAGAATCAACGCATTCTCAATCAACGCATGGACCTCCTGTTCGACGCCTTGTCATATGTTCCAAAGAAAACTCCTTGTCTGACCTCCTATTTAGTGACATTCCTCCTAGCATTCAACCAAATAGAGGTTTTGAGCATATCATAGAGCTAGAAGAGGGGCTCCAAGCAGTTATCACAAACCCCTATCTACACCCTAAAGTTTACAAGGATGAGATTGAAAAAACCATTAAATAATTATTGAAAATGGATCACATCCACCCTAGTTCCAACCCATTTGCCTCTTCCGTGGTCTTGTTGAAGAAGAAGGACAGTACTCCGTGGATGTGTATTGATTAGATGGACATAAAAAATAAGACTTTCAAGAATCTATACCCCATACCCAACATCGATGAATTAATGAATGAGTTCAGGGGAGCCAAATTTCTCTCGAAGATTGATCTTCGATCAGGGTATCATCAGATCAAGTTACGAGAGTAGGACGTACCTAAAACAATCTTTAGATGCCACTATGGGAATTATGAGTTTTTGGTCATGCCATTCGGGATAACTAATCCCCCTTCCATTTTCCAGTCATGCATGAATCATGTGTTCAATAAGTAGGTGAGGAAGTTCTTATTTGTCTTCTTTGACGACATCCTCATATACAACAAAACATGGGAAGACCATATGCGACACCTAGATGGAGTACTTAGTATTATAGAGAGTCAACAATTGTATGAGAAGGAATCCAAGTAAAAATTTGGTATGACAAAGATGCTCTACTTGGGGCACGTGATTGGAAAGAATGGGGTATACGTGCACCTAGAAAAGATCTGTGCGATTATTGAGTGGCTAACTCCTAGGAATGTGACAGAACTGAAGAGGATCCTTGGTCTTTGCACTTATTACAGGAATTTTGTTAAGGTATTCTCATAGTTTACACCAGCACTGATCGATCTCACTAAAAAGGGGGATTTTGTCTAGGTATAGGAGGCCCAAGAGACATTCAAGAAAATGAAGCAGGTGATGAGTTCATGCCATGTTATAACACTCCATAATTTCACTCAGCGCTTTGTTTTGGAGTGTGATTCTTAGGGAATTGGGATAGGATCTGTATTGATGCAAAACGGTCACCCCGTAGCATTTGAGAGCTGCAAAGTCTGAGAGTATGAGAAACATTAATCCATATATGACAAAGAGATGTTGGCCATAATGCATGCTTTGATCAAATTCTTGAAGTACCTGGTGGGGAATAGGTTCAAGGTAAAGACCGATCATAATATCTTGAGGTTTCTCATGGAGAAAAAAAAGTTAAGTGAGCGGCAGCAAAAATGGATTAGTAAAATCAAAGCCTATGATTTTGAGATTGAGTATGTGAAAGGAAAAAATAATTTGGTTGTTGACACCCTATCTAGGATACCCACTCTCTCTCTCATGGAGATTTCAATGGAATGGAAGGAAATTCTATTGGTAGAATACTCCAAAAATATGTTTGCTTGTGAGATACTTGATGGTCAGGTCTCTGATGACAGGTACAGGGTTATTGACGACATCATATATTATAAGGACCATATCTACTTAGTACCAGAATCTTAGTTGAAGGACAAAATGATGCATGCAACACATACTTCTCCTTTGGCAGGTCATCCAGGATACCTGCAGACTTATAGACAAATTCGAGAGAGGTTCACTTGGAAGGGTCTCAAGACTGATGTATTGAATTTTGTACTAGAATGCCTCATTTGTCAACAAAACAATATGGAACATACCCACCCAATAGGATTTCTCCAACCGCTTCCCATTCCAGAACAATAATGGGAAAGCGTTTCGATGGATTTTATCATAGGATTGCCTCTGGTTTAGGGGGAAGATTGTATCTATGTGGTGATTGGCAGGCTTACTAAATTCACCCATTTATTCTCCATATCATCCAATTAATCTGCAACACAAGTAGCAGAATTGTTCTTTCAAGAGGTATTTTGGCTGCATGGACTGCCCAAGACAATTGTCAAGGATCGAGATATCATATTCATGGGGAAATCTGGAAGGAGTTGTTCAGACTCATAGGGACACAATTAACTCCTAGTACCAGTTATCACCCTCAGACTGATGGGAAGACCGAAATTGTGAACAAGTGCATTGAGGGGTATTTCAGAAATTATGTATCGAGGCAAAAAATGACATGTATCAAATGGCTTCAATTGTGTGAGAATTGCTAGAACACCACTTATCACATGTTGATCAGGATGACACCTTTCACATATTTGTATGATTATGATGCCACCACCTTTGTGGATCGAGCATTTGGGGACAACCGGGGACCCAAAGAAAAAGATTGGATTCAAGAGAGTCATGAAATGTTGCGAACTCTCAAACAATTAACTCCTAGTACCAGTTATCACCCTCAGACTGATGGGAAGACCGAAATTGTGAACAAGTGGATTGAGGGGTATTTCAGAAATTATGTATCGAGGCAAAAAATGACATGTATCAAATGGCTTCAATTGTGTGAGAATTTCTATAACACCACTTATCACATGTCGATCAGGATAACACCTTTCACATATTTGTATGATTATGATGCCACCACCTTTGTGGATCGAGCATTTGGGGACAACCGGGGACCCAAAGCGAAAGATTGGATTCAAGAGAGTCATGAAATGTTGCGAACTCTCAAAGATAATCTACAAATGGCACAGAATGAGTTGAAGATTTATGCCGAAAATCATAAAGTGGAGTGCAGTTATGAGGTGGGAGACTTGGTATACCTCCGCTTGCAACCATACATAAATCATCATTGAAAATGAAAGGGGGAGAGAAATTGAAGCCACAATTCTATGGTCCCTACAAGATTTCAAGGCGAGTCAAGGAGGTAGCTTATGAGTTAGAGCTTCTAGAGAGGGGTGTAAGATACACAATGTATTTCATGGTTTTTGCCAAAAGAAGGAAGTGGGACAACATATTGTCTTTTATACAGAGCTGCCACCATTGGATGAGGAGGGGCAATTGATTCTAATTCCAGCGGAGGTGTTGGAGACTAGAGAGCATAAATTAAGGAACATGAGAATTAAAGAGTACCTGATCAAATGGAAAAATATATGTATCGAGGACCCTACATGGGAAGGGGAGGAGATATTGAAACATCCTGGATTATAGTTGCTTGAGGACAAGCAATCTCTGGCGGGGAGGACTGTAATGTCCTCGTTGGCCTAGGTGGCATAATGAATGGTTCTACAAGCCTAAATTGGTTCTCGTAGGCTAATTCGGAAAAATTACCTAGGGAACTCAACTTTTTCCTAGGAAATGACTTTATAAAGTGAAAAGGGAAAAGGGGGACATGGGTCTTAGGAAAAACAAAGTCACTTAAAAATTATAAAGTGTGCAAGCATGAGGTGACTTTAAAATAAAATTAAAAAGTAAAGTGAGTGGGAAATAACTCCATTAAGAAATAAAAGAGGGGAAAAGAGAAGGTGCCCCTCATTCTTGCATTCACTCACTTGGAAATTAAATTTTGAGAGATCTTGAGGAAAGAGTCTACGGTTTGAGGAAACCCTTGGGAATTTGATGGTTTCAGTGTTGCGATGATACACCCTAGATATTTTACAGAAGGGATCATCCATATTTCTTCCTTGAACTTCATTTATTGCTTTGATATTTGAGTGGAAACATTTTTATTTCATTCTGGATGAGTTTCAGTGGTTGCAGTTAAGCTATCTCTGTCAAAGAGGTCGACTAGATCATGAAGGTTGATTTTCCTTATTTCTGAGCATTATTCTATGTTGTGGGGTCAAGTTGGACAATGTGGGATGAGTTTACTCTTTGCTTAGTACATAATTCCCTTACCCTGGCGCATTCCTTCTTGTGTTGGGTGCATTTCTCCCTTGGCTGAGCCACTTACTCATATGGGGGGTTGATATGATCATTGTTGGCCTATTTTGTTAACTGTGGAATGATATTGTAGCATGCAAATCAACCTTGGACATCATTTTGCAGACTGAATGGGTCGACCTCAATTCTGGGGTAATTGCTCACTGCTGGGAGGTTATTTGGACACTGGGAAAGTCGTGTTAACTCTGTGGAGGAAGTCATTAGAAATTGGGATCGAGAGGCTTTCTGTAGAACAATTAGATATACCTATCTCTCTTATTTCTATATCAGAAGGGTGCTACAGGCCTATACATTCAAGGTACTTGGTTGTTGTTCATTTCTTGTCCATTCACATACACTCGAAATTTGAGAAGGCTGAATCCAAGAGATATATATCACGTTACTTCATATCTTACTATGCATAGTTATGTGAGATTTACCATGTATTCATGTTATTGAATAAATAAAGGCGACAATTGTTATAGGCAATGTTATTGTTTAATATGTGCCCATGTTATTAAATAACCAATTTGTGTCATGATACGACATCACTTAAAAACTGTTTTGTTAATACAAGAGCCTCCAAATAAAGTAAATCCGTTCATACTTGGGGGAAAATACAAATATCAGTCAGAAATTTTTTATAGAGGTATCAAAATTGTTGCTTTATAGTTTGTTCTTGAAGTGTTTGACGACAGACACAATTAAAAATATAGAAATTTTGGAGAAAATTCTAATTGGAATCTTACATTTTGAAGCTTATCCCAAATTTATTTTTCTGATTCACAGTGCATCACCTTAAAAAAGTAAGATTTTGATAGACCACATAAGATGGTATTCATATCTTTTGCATTTTTTTTACTAGGCTTCTTACTATCCACATCTATTGGTGAGATGTTGGGGTTGCATAACTAGTCAGAAAGGATTGTTCAATAAGGAATTGTTTTTTTCTGTCAAACAATAGAGCCCTGTTTGTGGAGAAACCTTCTTGACCAATCATGCCTTATCCCGAGATCTACCTCCCAGTGGAAATATTATTTCCAAAGGAACCCACTTCGATACCAATTGTTGAGAATAAACTTATACTAAGAGGGGGGGTGAATCAACATAAGACAATTTTTTATTATTCTAACATTCACAAACCATTATAAAACAATCTCATATGATATTTAATAATTGTAGAACACGGAACCAAATATTTACATGGAAGCCCTTCCAAGGGAAAACCACAAAAGATTTCTTTATAATTATTTGTGGCCACTAAACCGATAGAGACACTTATCCCCACTGGTACAAATCCTTGTAGGAACCAACCTACTCTTATAGATCTTTGTATACATGAATGTACTAGAGAAAAAAATTGCCACCCCTAAGCACCATTTTATAAAGAGACACCAATATCTTACATATCTTCGTAGACACCAATGTACTGACGACATCAATAACCACCACCAAGCACCAACTTAGCAAGTGATGGGAATCCTTTTGTGTGATCTACAACAACCTTCACCGGTTCTTCTTGCTATTTCTTCCTTCAACAAGTCTACTTACTACTTATTCATTTACTATTTCTTCTCACTACTTCTTTCTTTACCATGTCTGATAAAAATTTGAATTTGCAAATGGAAAATTTCCTAAATATTTTTGTTTTGGTCCTCTTCTCGAGAACAAATTTGTACAACATGCCACCTATCCAATTTTGAAAATATCATTATCAAATCTTTACCTGAGGTACTTCTATATATCCCCTCTACCCTTTGAATTTTTTACAGTCTGAAGAGTCCGAAAAAATAAGTTATAGTGAAAATGTCAAAATTACCTATTTGAAATTTGAATTCAGGAGCATTTAGGAACCTTAAATACCATAAATCATATCTTAGAAATTATAAAGAACCAACATTTTAAATTATTTCCTAACATACTTTTGTATTTTCCCTTTGTTTTACGAAATTTTCACAATATAAAGAGGACTTGAAAAGAAGTTATAGTGAAAATTCTAAATTGACCTATCTGAAACTAATTTGAGGAGCATTTAGGAACCCTAACTTCCAAATATCATATCTCTAAATTTATAGCAAATCGACATCTGAACTTTTTATCAGATGTTCCTAGATATCACTCCTCAATCTTTGCAAAAATTCGATGTCTAAAACATACAAGAAAATAAGTTACAGCGAAAGTTACAAACTCACATGTTTGAAACTGATTTAAGGAGGATTGAGGAACCATAAATTCTACAAGGAATATCTCCAAAATTGTAATGAACCAACATATGAAACTTTTACCACATGTACCTAGATATCTCTCCTCTACTTGTGCAAATTAAAAGGTCTCAAACATCCCATAAAATAAGTTATAGATAAAGTATCAAGTTGACCAGTTTGAAACTAATTTTGGAGCATTCAGGAATGCTAACTTCCACATGATATATATCCAAAAGTATAGTGAGCCAAAACTTGAAATATTTACCACATGTACCCAAATATCCCTCTTCTTTCATTGCAAAATTTCAAGGTCTGAAACATCTAAGAAAATAATTTATGTCAAGATGACCTGAAACTGATTTCATAGCTCTTCTATTTTTTAATTATGTTCAATCTTTTCTCATCCACTTCTTCAAATGTTACTACATATTCCACCTAATCACCTTCTCTGAATACTAACGCTTTTTATACTTTTTCATAACCCTTTATGGAGGGACATGTCCATTAATTAAATAATTAACTTTCTGAATACCATTTGAAAATACCCAGACACATGGGTTTGAAACCACCATTTCACTATTTACTTTTTCACATGCACACCCTTTTTAATATACTTGTAATGCTACATATAAATCAATGTTTTGTGTATTGTAATGTATTAATATATGACATTAATGACAACACCAAAATTACTCCTTTGACATCAATGACAATAATTCCAACAATTTTACTATTCTAACGTCTTATATAAACTATTCCATCAAAATTAATAGTTTATATAATATTCATTAATCACTCAATTATACTTGACTTTACTAAGTCTTACAACCATTATCTTGTTAGCATCCATTTCAAATCATTGCTCCCCATTGAGAAGCTTTATGCTCTCCAAAAGATTAAAGGAATCCAATCTAGATAAATATGTCCTCTATAAAATTCTCTAGAACAGTGATCTAACTCTATCTTCTAGCTACATATTTGGCTCTGGCTCATGGATCTAGATACTGGTTCAATTTTTGTCTAAGGATTTATCTCTATTTTCTAGCTCATTTTTTCTTGTAATCTAGAATTGTTGTCACTAAATCTCATCTCTGAGCAATATCCAGATATGAACTCCACAATTAGAGTTTGTTCCCATCTCTCTCATACTTGGAGATGGTCCATATTGGAACTCAATGAAGCTCAGAGAACATTGGTTCATTTCGTAGAAGCTGTCAAGGAGGGAATGAGCGGTGGAAATTCTCTGAGGAGAGCTCGCAAAGTTGCGAGGACCGTTGGATTCAGTGAAGCTACAAGGAGGTTAAGAGTTGGATGAATCTACCCTTTGGGAGGTAGGAATCAACGTGGACAGTTGATCGTGATAGTGGAGCTGTCACGATCATTTCGGCATTTTGGTGTGTCAGGGTTCGAGAACTCAAGAAGGAAGTGTTTTGGGGATTAAGAGTCTTGAACTTCTGGTACCTGGAAGCCAAAATAGCGTGGGCTATCAGATCTAAATGAAGAAGGCGCCATTTCAGAATTTGGGATTTCGAGGTGGTAGGGGAACGATAGTTGAAGGCTTGTTCAACTCCCGAAAGCTGGGCAGAGGGACAGGTAGCGAGAGTCCATGTTAGATATAGAAAGAATTTGAGTGGACAGGTGGCGTGTCTTCGTCAAATAGGCAGAGTCAAACTTTGTTGATTGTTTCAGGGTTTGAAGGTTGAAGAGTCGTGAGCCTTGCATCCAGATTTGTGAAGTCGCAAAGTCTGAAACCCTGTTGAAGTGAAAAGTCCATTAGGGTTTCGGAGGTTATAGTGAAAGGAAATCTCGACAATAGGGATCACGGAATCACGAAATCCGAAGTCTTAGTTCGGCGAAGGGCGTGATCTTACTGAGTTTGGAAGACTTGAGTGGTTCTTTTTGGTTGATCACCCGGGGCATACTCATAAGGACCTGTGGAGAAACATTGTTGTGTGTGTGTGGTTCCCTTTGAGGAAAACCAAAGAGTCAATCAGACTCAGGAAGGAAGATTTAGAACGATCCTAAACAGATCTCAGCCTGAGGGCTGAAGGTCTACACCATTTTGGTATCAGATCCTAGGAAAACTTCTTTTCTTTCTATAGCAGAGAAAAGAGAACCATTTTCAGCCATGCCACTGAGAAGAAGAGACAAGCCAATACCAATGCCTGATCCAATAGTGGAGAGGGAAATGCACAAACTACGTGCCAGGATTGATGGCATGGAAACAACACAGAGGCGCACAGTCGATGTTGGGGATATCAGTGAGGCTGAAAGTGAAAATGAAGCTGGAAACGAAGGAGAAGAATTTGCAGTCGAAGATGCTATGGATGAACGCCTATTCAGGGATGTTGCAAGGATAGGTGCCAAAGCAAAGATGGAGATTCCCATGTATGAGGGAAACATAGATGTTGAAGAGCTTCTAGACTGGATTAGAGCTCTAGATAAATACTTCGACTATGAGGATGTTGAGAAAGATAAGAAGGTCAAAATGCCATTACCAGACTTAAAGGGCATGTAGCACTATGGTGGGATGAACTGCAGGCTAATAGACACTGCAAGGGCAAGCAGAAAATCAAGAGCTGGGATAGAATGGTTGCGAAGATGAAAGTTAAATCTATACTCAAGGATTATCAAATTACACTGTTTCGGAGGATGCAAAATTTGAGACAAAAGATGATGTCACTGAAGGAATACACTGAAGAGTTCTACAAGATAAACATCAGAGAAGGTCATCGAGAAAGAGATGATGAAAAGGTTTCCAGGTACATGAATGGTCTGAGATATGACATCCAAGATGAGACGAGAATGATGGTCATTAGAACTGTAGAAGATGCTTATCAGATGGCTCTGAAAGTTGAAGAGAAGTTGAGCCAGAAGCAAGGTCAAAGAGGCCGAAGTATAAGTCAAGCCAGAGGCAAGACAATTGCCCAAGATAGAACTCAGAAATCTAAAGAAGAGGGAAAGAAACCTCAAACTCAAACTGAGAGAGGAGGAATCTCACAGAGAGGGCAGTATGCCAATAGAAATACTTTTCCTCGAGCTAGAGGAAGAGGAAGAGGCCAAGGTGGTGAAGTGAGATGTTTTGTCTGTGGGAAAAATGGGCATAAATATTATGAGTGTCTAGATAGAAAAAAAGAAGGTGGTGAGACTCACATTGCGGAATCACAAGGAAAGAATGTTGAGGTAGAAGATGTTAAGGGTGGAAGATCCTTGATGATGAGGAAAGTTCTCTTAACGCCATAAAAGGAGGCAGAGAACCCAACCCAAAGGAACAGTCTGTTTCAGACTGCTTGCAAAACCAAAGACAGAGTATGCAAAGTCATCGTGGATAGCGGTAGCATAGACAATCTCGTATCTACAAAGATGGTAGAAAGGATGGAGCTAGAGACTATCATACATCCAAGCCCATACAAAGTTTCATGGCTACAAAAAGGACATCAAGTAAATGCCACTAAACAATGTTTAGTTGAATTTAAAATAGGGGGATATAAGGATGAAATATTATGTGATGTCATCCCCATGGATGTTTGTCATCTATTGCTGGGTAGACCGGGGCAATATGATAGGAATGTGATTCATGATGGGAGAAAGAACACATACACCCTAGAGAAAAATGGTAGGACTCACATGTTGTTGTCAATTAAGAACCAAGAAGTGAAACCAAAGGTGAGCAACACTATACTTCTCATGAGTGGGAAGGAACTTCTTAAGGAAGTTAAGAAGAAGGAAGGCACACAATTTGTTGTGGTTAGGAAGCCTAAAATTGTTTTAACCAGTACGAGGATAGATGATTTATGAGAAGAAATCCAGGAATTGCCAGAAGAGTTCGCTGATATAGTAGTGGACGAAATACCTTGTTCGTTGCCACCAATCATGAGTATAAGCCATCACATTGATCTTATACCTGGAGCCAGTTTACCAAAAAAAGAAGCGTACAGATTGATGCCACAGGAGAGTGAAGAAGTCAAGAGACAAGTCCAAGACTTAATGGACAAGGGATTGATTAGAGAAATCTTGAGTCCATGTGTTGTTCCAACAGTACTCAGCCCGAAGAAAGACGGAGGCTGGAGAATGTGTATCGACTCAAGGGAAATCAATAATATTACCATCGGATACAGATTTTTGTTACCACGGATGGATGATTTGATGGATTGCTTCAGTGGAGAAAGATTTTTTTCAAAGATTGATTTGAAAACCGAATATCACCAAATTTGCATGAGAGAAGGTGATGAATGGAAGACATCATTCAAAACGAATGAGGGGCTGTATGAATGGCTTGTTATGCCATTTGGCTTAACAAATGCACCCAGTACTTTCAAGAAATTGATAAATGAAGTCCTGAAAGATTTCATTGAGAAGTTTGTCATTGTATATCTTGACGATATATTAATTTTCAGCAAGACAAAAGCAGAGCACTTAAAGCATTTAGCCGTAGTGATGAAGAGATTACATCAAGAGAAATTGCTGCAAATATGAAGAAATAATCATTTATGAGGACATAACTCATTTATTTGGGTTTTGTTATCTCTGCAAATGAACTGAAAATGGACCGGGAAAAGGTAAATGCGATTAAGAATTGGCCATCTCTGAAAAATGTGTTTGAGGTTCGAAGCTTCCACGGCTTGGCTAGATTCTATAGGAAATTCATACGAAACTTCAGTGGAGTTAATGCATCAATGATGGATATGGTGAAGAAAAGACATAAATCTTTTCATTGGACAGAAGAAGTAGAGAAGAGTTTCAATCTGCTGAAGAGGAAGATCACTGAGTAGCCAATTTTGGTTTTGCCAGATTTCAGTAAGACATTCCAGGTCAAATGTGATGCGAGTGGATTTACAATCGGAGCGGTTTTGAGCCAAGATGAAAAACCAATCGCATACTTCAGTGAAAAACAGAATGAAGCAAAGTTTAAGTACTCCACATATGACAAGGAATTCTATGTGATCATACAAGCGCTGAAGAAATGGAGGCACTATTTGGTTCCCAAGGAGTTTGTTTTGTACAATGATAATCATGCTTTACAATTCGTGACTCAACAGGAGAAGTTGAACCAAAAACATGTTAAATGGGTTGAATTCATGCATAATTTTACTTTTGTGATTAAGCATATTTCTGGAACTGCTAACAAAGTTGATGATGCTTTGAGCAGGAAATGTTTGCTGATGTAGGAATTCATAGTTAAAACTTTGGGTTTTGATAACCTCAAAGAAATGTACAGGGATGATCCAGATTTTAAGGAAGTGTATGAGGCATCCGAGAATCCAATTCTCAGGGACAGAACCTAATGGATTGAATACATGATCTAGGATGGATTGTTATTCAGGGGTAATCAGCTATGTATTCCAAAATGCTCCATGAGGGAGAATTTGTTGAAGGAAAAACATAGTGGAGGATTGGCCGGACACTTCAGTCATGACAAGACGTTCTCAAAGTTGAATGGCTCATATTTTTGGCTAGGGATGAGGACAAATGTTAAGAAATTTGTGGACAGATGCAGGATTTGTCAGCACACAAAAGGGAAAAGGAAGAACACAGGGTTATACCAACCATTACCCATACCTACAAGGCTGTGGGACGCAATGAGCATGGATTTTGTATTGGGACTGCCAAGAACGCAAAGAGGCTATGATTTGATCTTTGTGGTAGTCGACAGATTTTCCAAGATGGCACATTTCATACCATGCCAGAAAACCAGCGATGCAACTCATATTGCGAACCTATTTTTCAAGGAAGTCGTCACACCTCACGACTTGCCAAGGAGTATTGTTTCTGATCGAGATACCAAATTCGTGGGACATTTCTTGAGGACTTTATGGAAGAAGTTGGGGACAAGTTTGTCATTTAGCTCAGCGTATCATCCTCAGATGGATGGGCAGACAGAAGTTGTGAACATGAGCTTAGGAGACTTGCTAAGGAGCCTAGTGACTGAACATCATAGTCAGTGGGATCACATTCTGCCATAGGCGGAATTTGCTTACAATGATTCACTCAACAAAAACACAGGGCAGAGTCCATTCCATATTGTATATGGAATGCAACCAAGGGGAGTTTTTGAATTGAAAGATTCAGAACAAAATGAATTCAGAAGCACTAGTGCAGAGGACTTTGCAGAAGCAATGAAGGAGCTTCATAGCCAAGTCAAAGAGCGCCTGCAGAATTCAAATCAAGAATACAAGAATAGAGCAGATCAACATAGGCGTGAACTTCAATTTGAAGTTGGTGATCTGATTCTCGCACATCTAAGGAAAGAAAGGTTCCCAAGGGGAACATATAACAAACTGAAGATGAAAAGGATTGGACCATGCAAGGTCATAAGGAAATTTGAGGCAAACGCATATGAGATTGAATTACCCGATGGGATCGAAATTTCACCGATATTCAATGTTTCAGATTTGTAAGATTACAAAGATGAAGAAATAGTAGCAGACGAGAAACATAAAGATGTTCAATGGACAAAACAGATGCCTATAGCTGAAAATCCATAGATGGAAAGTACAATTGACAAGAGAGTCAGTAGGAAGATCAGGAGAAGAGAGTATTTTGAATACTTGGTTAAATGGAAGGGACATCCACTTGAAGATGCCAGTTGGGAAGATGAAGTAGAAATTCAGAAGCATGGACAGACCGTGCAAGAGCTCATGAACAGGAGTTCATGAAATTTTTCAAGCGGGGGAGTATGATGCAGGAGCATTGTGCAAAGCCCAAAGCGTGCGACAAAGCCAAATAAATAGTTGGACGGGCGGAGGAAGGAAAAGAGAACGTTTTCATAAGAACCATTTCGATTTTTGAACTTAAAAGGCATTAATGAAATAGTTAGGAAGATGGCGTACTTTGCATTTATATCTTGGAGGTTGTAAACAGATTTTGAGCGATTGGTCTCATATATAGAACATTGAGGCATTTAAGCCCTATTAATGAAAGTAGGTAGATTTAAATTATAGATTAGGCAGTTTAGAGAGAAGGAGGGAAAACAAATATAGACACCCTCACTCTTGTATAATTATATAATTATCATTAGCACAGGATAGAAGAAGAGAGCTTTAGAGAGAGGGTTGTAGAGAAAAAACCCATGTACAGGAGCTTTGAATTAATATATGAATCTTTGAATCAGATTCATGGTGTTATGATGTTTTATGTTTATACATGGTGAATGGTATGCTTATGGTTGATTATTCTCTCTGTTATGCATTTGTTTTAATACTGTGTGTATGTATGATTTCATACTGAATGTTTGAAGTCTGAGAGAGAGAGAGAATGAGTTTCAATTGTTTCTCTTCCTGAGTGAGAGAAGTTCCTGCAAGAAGTGCAATGAAACGTCCGCAAGGTGTGCGTTGACAAGGGTTCTGAGGTTTATCTAAGAAAACTCAGGAGAGATACCATTGTTCTCGTTCCAACAAAAGTGCAGGTGAAGCCCAGAAACCGTGCAAGGTGTGCACAGGCTAGTCGAGGCCTTAGACTTATCAAACAAGGTTGAAAGTTAAGGGACTTCTATTGCAGAGGGTGCACAGAGTCAAAGAATCAAATACTTGGAAGTATTTGAAAGAGTGTTGCAAGGAGTGCGTGCATGAGTCCTTCTGAGACTCAAGTTTGCAAGTAAAATCTCAGGAGGGTCAGTACCTTTGAAAGTAATCAAAGGGAGAGGGAGATTGAAAACGTCTCACAAAAGTTAAGTCTCAGTGGGAGAACACTGGTTCATTTCACAGAAGTTGTCGAGGGAACAAGCAGTGGAAATTCTCCAAGGAGAGCTCGTGAAGTTTCGAGGAACATGAGATTTAGTGAAGTTGCAAGGAGGTTAAGCATTGGATGAAACTACCCTTCGGGAGGTAAGAGTCAACGTGGACAGTTGATCGTGATAGTGGAGCTGTTAGGATCATTTTGACATTTCGGTTTGTCGGGTTTGGGAACCCAATAATGTAGTGTTTTTGGGATTGAGAGTCTCAAACTTCCAGTACCCGGAAGCCAAAATAGCGTGGGTTGTCGGATCTAAAGGAAGAAGGCGCCATTTTGGAATTCGGGATTTCAAAGTGGTAGGGAAATGACAGTTGAAGGCTTGTTCAAGTCCCGAAAGACAGGAAGAGAGACAGGTGGCGAGAGTCCATGTTAGATATAGAAAGCATTTGAGTGGACAAGTGGCGTGTCTTCGTCAAATAGGCGGAGTCAAACCTTGTTGACCATTTTTGGGTTTGAAGGTGGAAGAGCCATGAGCCTTGCATCCGAATTTGCGAAGTCGTGAAGTCCGAAACCCCGATGAAGTGAAATGTCCATTGGGAAGCCAACCTTTGTTGAATGCATCAGAATTCGACAATTCGGGTTGCGAAGGTTGTAGAGATAGGAACTCTCGACAATAGGGATCGCAGAATCATGAAATCTGAAGTCTCGGTTCGACTAAGGGCATGATCTTACTGAGATTGGAAGACTTGAGTGGTGCTATGTGGTTGATCACCCGAGGCATACTCATAAGGACCTGTGGAGAAACACTATTGTGTGTGTGTGGTTCCTTGTGAGGAAAACCAAAGAGTCAATCAGACTCAGGAAGGTAGATTTAGAATGATCTTGAGCGGATCTCGGCCTAAGGGCTGAAGGTCTGCACCAGTAACAATAGCACCTTCTTCCACCCAAATCATTTGGTGAATATTGGAGCTATATGGTTCTAGGCGACAATTATTAATAGGCTATATTTTCTAGGATAAGGGAATGATTTAATATTTGGATAGTACAAGGGTGAGGGACTATCATTGAACTTCCTACACCAATATTTGATACATCTAGAAGAAGGGAAACTTCTTGTGAAATATTTTAGGTAGAAATTTGAAAGGGGATTCCTTGGTTGTTGACTTCAACCCATAGTCCTTGTTGACGGTGATATGGATGTCATATGCTGCCATAAATGCCTAGATATGTTATTCTCCTTGGGTTGGATATCCTATGAGTTATCTATTTCCAATAAGCTTCACTTTCCATTCAATTTTCTTGGTTGTGTAGTTCCTAGGGTGAAGCTCT
>JASDQU010192640.1:0-11760 GCA_032191745.1 Picea mariana | reverse complement strand
ATTTTAAATTTTGAAAAAATACCATAGTTCTCTACAATAATACATTTTTTTAAGGAAACTCCATAGTTAAGGTACTCAACACCTGAAATAATGAAGATATATGCATTCTATTTTGGTTGAAAAATAAAATACCACTCTTATAAAAAATAAAATTTCACATAGTTATTTACAAATTCTATAAATAAAATTTATATATATGGAAAGATAATTCAATTCCCTGCATTTCATCTTTTTACACCATATTCAAATTCATGGTAATAGTACCTTGAATAATCCCTCCAAGTTAATAGATTGTTGTTTTTCCATATTTTCATTGCCATTAATGCATTATGAGAGACCATCATTATCTTGCACTCACCCTAATATAATCTGTAAAATTCCTTGGATATTTCAATGATCGGCTTAAAAAATCATATAGTAAACTTATTCATAATATAGTGAGCCTATTTTTATGGTACATATTGATTTAATTGAAGGAAAAACACACCATACATATTCTTTAAACAACTTTGAAATAAGAATGAAACTACATTATCAAAGAGACACAATGGTTTGCCATGATATTTACCTTTGAGAAGCCTAATGTGGGTAAAAATTCCAATAAATGAAACAACATGCCTTTCTTCTTAAAATAAAATTGCATAGTGAAAAATACAAAGACCATCAAGCCCACTTTGGATCAATGAGACACTATGGTGTGCTATAGTACCCTAGATAGCTTTCTCTTTCTCCTTTAATATTGTATCTCTATCCTTGTCTTAGCCACTACTTTCCTGTTGAACATACCATTACTATTAGGGTATAAGAACACCTTTCCTTCCTTTCGAGAAAGGTTTTGATATCCTTTCTTGGTTGTTAGTATCGTTATGATTTTGGAGTCTCTTGATGCTTCTTTAAATATTTAGTGAATTCCATGGATCAGTAATTCTACATGGGTGAATCATGAAGAGTTGATGATTAAATAATTCAATGGATTAGTAATTCTACATGGGTGAATTATGAATAGTTGACAAATTTTACATGTATATGTTGGGAATAATATATGGTTACTTAGTGAGGGCCATAATACAATCTTTCGTGACCTGAAAATACGACGAAAAAAGGAGAAAAAGGTATTATAGATGAAAGCTAGGGTTAGCATGAAGCGCACCTAACCCTGCATCTTTCAGACATTTTTGTTCAAGTGCAGGCATAGGTCATTGATTCCACAACATGACTGAGTAGGAAGAATGGACATAGAGGGGGGG
Organism: Picea mariana; assembly: GCA_032191745.1. Lineage (NCBI taxonomy): Eukaryota > Viridiplantae > Streptophyta > Pinopsida > Pinales > Pinaceae > Picea > Picea mariana. The sequence continues at coordinate 10,513 of JASDQU010192640.1, read as the reverse complement.
GGGGGGGCAAAACCCCTGATATCAGAATGTAGTTGTGAATGAGAAGGCATGAGCCATCTCTTGTAGGATGCCATTTGAGTAGTCACCTCATCTCCGTGGGAAAATCCTGCTGGAGGAGAATAACACTACGATGGACATGGAAATGGAAGAAAAAATGTCTCATCCAAAGGAACATCGCACATGGGAACCAGGGAAATTCATCTCTTAAGCAACTAAGGCACCAAGATATGTGATAAATTCCACAAGACTGAAGGAACACACCAAGTTCATGAAATACCATGCCCTAATCAGAAAGTTTTTGGAGCTATGGTCCTTAGAAATAAATCTAGCATGCTGGATAAAAACCTAGTGGAAACCAAAGGGAGAATATGATCTCTAGCTCAAAGCAAAAGGATTCTTCACGGTCATATTTTACAACTTGGAAGACAAAGAATGTTTCTTTGAAAATGGCCCATATATTTTCAATTCAGTTGGGATTTATCTCTGATTATGGATGGATTGCTTCAGCCCAGAAAAAGAGGATTTCTCCTTTGCACCAGTCTAGATCTACCTGTAATCCATTACCTAGGATTTTTGTCTTGAATAAATCTTAATGGGTATAGGGAACACCCCAGGAACATATGTGAAATCCTCAGAGGCAACAAAACAAAGGATATATACCTCATATGCAAGGATATGTGTTTACATGAACATCTCTAAGGCCCTGCCAGGCTCAGTCACCTTGGAATATCAGGATGAATACGCGATCCAAACCATAGACTACAAACACATGCCTTTTTGTTGTCGAAAATTCCACAAGCATGGACATATCTTTCGAGACTAACCCCTCAATGCCCCCGCGCGACAACTATTGGACAAAAAATTGAAGGATGGATTTACGCAAGTCACACACCGTAGGAAGCAACCATCATAGAAACCCAGTCAAGGTTTAAATAAGAATATTCCCACCAACAAATCATTTGATGTTTTAAATCATCTACCGGATGCATAAGAGGTGGAAAATCCCCACAATCAAGGCCATCAAAGAAATAACAAAAGAAAATCCAAACAATGTCCTAACCCAATATTAGAGAAAATTTCTACCCCCTACTCCCTTGACCAAGAGGAAGCAGGAAGTATGCCAGGGGTTGAGGGGGATTCATTTATGTATATGGATGAGAAATACATCGCCGACATATATCTCGAAAAACTAGAGGATGCTTTCATCAACAAGGAATTACAATCTATCTTGGTTGAGCAGCTAAGGAAAGTCCATAAAGTCTTTATAGATTCCATGGGAGGTGCAACATCGAGATTAGGAATAATCTTAGATGCATGCCCAAATCCTAGACATACACCCAAATAAACTAAGAGAAGGTGATGCAAATCAGCTCAAAAAATGATTAAATATGTAGGTCGCTTCATGATTAACTCGGTATAGATACAATGCATGATCGAGGGATTCTTGTCACCCAACCAAACTTCTCATGATGAATATCATTACATAGAATGTAAATGGAAGATCCAAATAGAGGAATCTTCAAAACAATATAATGACATAGAATCCATACATTCTTTTTCTACAATAAAAAAAATGTGCAGGCGAAGAAGAAGAATAAGTATTTAGAAGTTGTTAGAGTCTTTATCAATTCATCTATAACGAATCCAAAGATGCAGCAAGAGGATTGGAAATCCTCTCGAACCTTGCGATGATAATCATTGACCAACCGTTCTCCACAACATACATAATTTATACACACTATCGTGCAATCGACTCCAATGAGAAGGGGATCATTTCCAATGCTTATGGACCCCAAAATAACCAATAAAAAGACCTTTTTCTATGTAGCCTCTCTTCTCTTGGAGGACAGATAGGACAATAGTGTTTATTCATTGGAGGAGACCTCAATTCATCCTCACACTGGAAGAAAAAATAGGAGGTACACGCTAGATGGATCAGGATAGTGGGAAGCTCTGGGACCTTATTTATCATCTCAATCTAATTGATATAGAAACTAGGAATGGCACCTTCACCTGGTCCAAAAAATGATATGGCGCCCAACAAATCTCTTGCAGGATGTATCACTTTCTCATCTCTAAAACCCTGATGCTAAAGGGACACTCGATAGAGGAAAACATCCTCCCAAAATCAGGCTCATATCATTGTCATGATCATTTGTGATTTGACACAATGGCCACCCCCAAATACAAGCCTTTTTGATTTGATAAATTATGGTTAACATACCCTGACTTCTCAGAGCTCTCCCAAACATGGTGGGTGAATGCGAATATCTCACATGGTTCACGAATGTAGAGATTCAAACAAAGGTTGAAGAAATTCAAGTTGTCACTTCAAAACTTGAATACAAATGTATTTTGAAACATCTTCCCAGAAAAAAGAAACCTAGAGAAACGTTTAGAAGAAATCCATCCAAAGACCATTTTTTGGGGCCATATGGACAAGATAATTCAAGAGGAAGAAACACTTAGGAAACAACTTGAGAAAAGATAAAAACAAGAGGAAATACTCAGGAAATAGAAATCCAGAGTGAAATGGATTAAATAAGGGGAAAGGAATACAAAATTATTCTATCGCTCCATGATGCATAGATGTCACATCAAATGCATCACAAAAATTGAAGAAAAACAGGGAAATTCAATCTTGGAGCATGAAGGAATATAAGTTGAGTTGGTAAGATACTGTAAAGAAATCTTATCAGAGCCTCCCATTGATAGAATGCCAACGATCAATAGAGTAACTCATCATATACCAACCCTCATCAAACTAGAACAAAATTGGGCCCTGATTAGACCAATCATGCAGGATGAGTTGGATCAAGATGTCAAGGAGATGCCCTTGGGAAATGTTCCAGGACCATATGGCTTCACAACTAACTTATTTCATTTCTACTGGTTGATGATAATAAAAGAGGTCTGAAAACTTGTGGAGGAATCCAGAACCTTAGAGAAAGTTCTCTCTACTCTCAATGATACGTTCCTCACTTTCATTCCAAAGGAAGGGAACGTCACTCACCCGAAGCAATTCCTGCCCATTTCACTATAAAATTTCATCTACAAAATCATTACTAAAGTCATATCCCTCTGAATCAATCCCATCCTCCCCTTCATCATCTCCAAAGAGAAATGAGGATATGTAGAGGGGCATCAAATTTTGGATAGTGTCATCTTAGTCCACGAAGTGATACACTTGCTCAAATCTACTTGCACTCCAGGTATGCTCATCAAGCTAGATCTCTCAAAAGATTTTGATTGTCACATTTGGAATTATATGTGCTCCCCTCTTGCTGCATTTGGCTTTAGCCAGGATTGGATCCATTGGATTTCAAACCTCACTTCCTTTGTTGTCTTTTCTATTCTAGTCAGTGGAGTACCCTCTCAACCTTTCTCTCCCTCCAGAGGCATTCGTCAAAGGGACCATCTTCCCCTCATTCTATTTTATATTCTAACAAAAGGATTGGGATGATATATCAAGGCTTCTATAAAGGATGGATCTCTCCAAGGTCTACCTCTACACGTCTTGCAACCTATTTCCTCTCACAACTAGTTTGTGGATGATACCTCGTTAATGAACTCTCCTACTGCTTAGGAAGCCATTAAACTCAAAACTTTCCTCATCAACTTCTATGAAGCCTATGGTAGCACTTTCAATTTGAGTAAGTCCCAACTTTTCCTTTTTAACACTTCACCTACTATATAACATAACATCTCTTGGCTTCTGGGTATACCAAGGAGCTCCCTTCCATCCAACGACCTTGTAACTCCCCTCTCCGAAGTGGTCGCTTCGAACATCTCTTGGGACGTCCTATTTTCATCCCTCTCAAATCACCTGAGAAAATGGACTTTTAGATCCCTCAACCTTGTAGCAATACTGGTCCTCATTAAATAAGTTCTTCAAGCTATCCCAGCCTACCTTTTCTCAGTTCTGGCTTCCCCGTAGTCGGTTTTTAAAACCCTCCAAAAATTGCAGAGAAACTTCCTATTGTATAGTCACGATTCTTGCAAAACGTTAATGATGGTTAGCTCGGAGAAATTTTTCAATCCAAAATTCATTGGAGGACTTGGAATCAGGGACCCGATAAAGTTAAACAACATTATGGGTGCTAAAATCTAGTGGTATTGGCTCAAGCACCCAACATAACTTTGGGCCAATATCTAGAAGAAAAAATACTCCATGAACAACAACGAGACACAACTCATTAGGTGCAACGATCAGATCCAAGGCCCTAATATTTGGAATGCAGGTTGGCGTAATTGGCCTCTCATACAGGAGCATGCATTCTAGGAAATTTGGGTTGGTCAGAATGCTATATTTTGGACAGATTCTTGACAACAACTACCTCCTTTGCACTCCATGGACAACATATATATCATCTCAAAGGAGTAGACATGTGGCTCAATGTTACTCATCATCCCCCTTGGAGAACCTGGAAAAATCTTGTTCATGACCTCCACATTCCTAAAGATTGTAACATGCAACCTTGGCTGACCATTGCCTCCCAAAGGAAAATTCGCATAAAAAATGGATCATACATTCTTCTATTGGGACAATCCCCCTTGGGAAAGTTAACAATTAAATAATCCTACATCCTTCAGGAGAATTTTCATACCCAACCCAAAGATAATATTCAACATATCATATCGAGATCAAAATTGTGGTCGAAGGTCTCCAATTTCCTATGGCTCATAGTACAAAATCGAATCCTCACCTAGGAAAATATTTGGAAACGTCGATTTATTGGGTCCTCAATTCATCACCAATGTCAACAAAAGGAAGAGTCAACATATAATTTACTCAATAAATTCTCCGTTGGTGGGGAGATATGGGATCAGGCTTTTGAGGTCACGAGGAAAACCAGCAGAGCAAGAGACAACGTCATAAAAACCAATGAGAATTGGGGAGTCACGACCTATACTAATCCAATATTGAATATGATATGGAAGTTACTACCAGGCTCCATTGTATACTAGATATGGGAAGAACAAAATATACACATCTTTCGTTCCCAATCCTCCTCCCCTTCTCACATCTTGTCAAATATTTCCATAAATCTATAGGAAACCATTCACGCTCAACACTGGACACAAGAAAAACTCTTTGGCACTCCCCAAGAATCCATCATCCTCTCAAACTAAAATCTTAACTTACCAATCACCTCACCCAACATTCCTCCCCACCCCACTTCCATAACACCCAACCTCACTTCTTGGCAGTGACGCCCTCCAAGATATGTTAACCTAAACCTTGATGGGGCCTTAAAGGATAATCTTGGAATTGTAGGGTTTGGAGTCGTCCTTTGAGACATTATAGGGAAGATCAATTATATCTTAGCATGGTACCTGAGCCATCACACTAATAATTATGCAGATATCTGGGGCCTCATCAGGGGAATCCAACTAGCCACTAGTATAAATCTAAACCATCTAATCATAGAAGGGAATTCTCAAGTAATCATCTTGCTTTACACCAAACTCATTAATGGATTTGATCCCACCAAAGTGTCCCCAAGTTGGTGCCTGCTCTATCCCCTTGAAACCTTATGCACTCTTCTTCTTCCTTCTCTCACACTCGACCCTTCCCACGTAGGACGAGAGGAAAATAGGGTAGTTTATAAACTAGCTAATGAAGGTGTATCATATCAAATAGGGGACATCCTAATCAAGGCTCATCAATCCCCAACACCATTGTTGTTTCTTCATTGTGTGGATATTGCACTCAAAGACTCTCTTCCCTCAAATGCAATGACATCTGGAAACCATGCGAGTTGGGAAGTTAATACCCCCCAGCTACCACCCTCCCCCTTAGTCCCTTTTTCATGAGTAGCCTGCACTTGATGGGAATGGTGGTGCACCTGTGTGGGAAGCTACCATCAATGGCGCACTCAAAGCGCAAGCCAGATTCTACCAGGCTTGGTACAAATCGTCTGCATGCTGTCAAATTGGCCTTAATGGAGCTCCCCTCTATCAAGTCGGCTGCAAATATGAAGGTTAGCATTGGAAATTGTCTCATTTTTCATGTTCTTTTTCAGGTCCAGACTCAGGTTTATCCCTCCCACTCTCATTTTTCTTCCTCTAGGTGTCCTCTCATCCTCATAATTGCCTTCTATACCGCAACTTTCCTAATTCCTAGAGAAAGGGGAAGGCCCAAGCGAGGACCGACCTACTACAACTTTGTTGCTTGACACCCTCGTCCTGGACCTTTCGTCGAACCAGTTTCGCCCCCCATTTCTCATGCCCGCCCTGTTGGCCCTCCCTTGAATATTTCACCTATTCCATTGAAAATTGGTTGGATGATGACCAATAGATGGCTTATGTTGAGTAATAGGTCCCTTAGGATCCTCCTATGGAACCTATATATTCCTTCCTCTTCTCTGCCTTTGATATTTTGACTCTGCCCCTCACTTCTGGTCATCATTCCCTAGAAGGCGATTTCGCTCCAAAATTGGACAGTTGCCCTATTGAAGAAGAAATTCCTACCGCATAGTAGGAAGAAGAGGCTCCACTTGTTTGCGATTCTCAACCACCTATAGATTCAGCCTCGACGTCGCCCAACACATGGCACTTCTCAGAGGATCATCTGCAATAAAGTTTTGAAATGAGACGGGATGCAGTAGAGCACCTTCACTGCCATACTACCCTCTCACGACCCCTGGATGTTCTATTTGACGCCTTGTCAACTGAGGTAGCCAAGACTAGGTTCCTAATATGCTTCCAATCCTATGTGTTTGCTCCATGACCTCCCAATGGTAACGACAATCCAGGTTCGCCCACAATCTAATTTATTTTACTATTATTTTGTTTCTTTGTTCAAAACAACCATAGTTATAGATAAGTTGTTGCATAGTTTAGAAAGTCCGGTTTGTACCAGACCTAGCAAACACTTTACAGCATGCTACCTATTTTGGTTTCCATATGTATAGTAAAATAAGTGGTTAGTTTTGCGAAGCATATTGTTTAGGAAATACAAACTTTTATTTAAAAAAAAGACAAGATTTCTTTCATGCGCAAGACAACTAGTTAGAAAAATGTTAATGAGAATATCCATATTATTTGCTAACAATAACCTTAGTTATTTTCAATTATAATAAGGCCAAAAAAAAAGTTTAGGCCTCGAAAACATGTTAAAAGTTTAAGAGGAAAAATTGCCAAAATCAAAGATCGTTTTTATGACGACGCAAGGTGAATTTTTGTTGTAAAGCTATTCTAAATATGGTGAAGGCTTCATACATTCTAACTAATTTATTTGAATCTTCGTTAAATAGACTCAATGTCATAGATTTTGAGATTTAATAATTTTAGAAAAATCCAACATTCTAATAATATTTAAAAATAATATAATGAATAGGTGGAAATATAAAGATTTGCATATTTTATATTGAAATATGATAACGAAAATTTTATAGTTTTAATTAAATATTTTCATATTTATATATATTTGAAAAATTTTAGTGTTCAATTAAAAAATATATAGTGAATTTGATTAGTATTTTAATATTTTTTTAAAATATTTAATTTGATTGAATTTATAGTTTTATTTTTATATGAGACCTCCTTGTTTGTGGGATAAGGGACTCTTCAATGCTTAGTGATTTGACTGGTAAAGTCTACGAAGGTATACATACCCTACTCCATTCTGAATTTGAACTTGTAACCTCTTAAGAGGAAACACATATTCTAAACCATTAGACCCACTCGTTAAATTTTCTTTTTTTTTAATAAATCTAAAAAATAAAATAAAATAATATGTCATTAGAAAAATTAATCCAATAATAAAACTATTAGTTTAAATTCCACAAATGACATGGATTTCACCTCTAAGATTTGTAATACATCGATTGTGGGCTTAAGCATGAGTTTGGTAGACCCTCTTTCTATGATGTCTTAAGACTCGAATGAAGGTTTTAATCCATGATCGAAGTTTTTAAATCTCCATTGAAGGTAAAGCTCAATAACAAAGATTATTCTTGAGTAGTTTATCTAAAGTTTAAATCTCATGTGGCATATGATAATTAAAAAAAATCTACAATCTAAAATGAAAATTAAAAAAATAATATAATTATTAATTCATATATATATATATATGAGAATATATTTTAATTTATTTTTAAAATATGAATAAACTTATATTTCTATATATATATAAAATAAAAATTTTAAATAAAACTTAAATTAAAATAAACATATATTTATATATTATAAAATTTAATAATATATATATTTTTATAAAATTATAATAGAGATATATTTTCATATTTTTTTAAGTTTATATATATATATATATAATTGAATTGGACCATGAACGTAACAAAAGAACCTTGAATCTCATAATTTTTGGTATAAAAGAACAACAAGAGGAGGATACACTAGAAATAGTAAAAGAAGAATTAAAAAATAAATCACAAATTGATACAACTTACATCATAGAAGCAAATAGGCTAGGAAAAATAATTGATCATAAAGATAGGTTGATCCGTGTCAAAGTAAGTTGTAATGACCATAAATATAGTATACTTAGTAAATCTTCAAGCTTAAAAGGGTCAGGAATATTTATAAATGAAGACCTCATTCCCTAAGACCAAACTGAATTAAAGAAGGAAGTTCAAAAGGTAAAAGAAGCCAGGAAATAAGGAAAATGGACAATAATTAGAAATCGAAAATCTATTGTTAGGGATAGAGACCAGAAGAATAATAATAAATAGGAATTTGAGACACTCGGGATCCTTTTAAAGGTCCTATAATTAATATATTTTGAAATCCATTTTGAATTATTTTGATAAAACTTTAAAGTTTAAATATTAATATTATATAATCTATTTCAATTTTTTTTGAGTGATCTAGAGTTTTATGGCTATACCTAAAGAAAAAGTGGTTCAATTTATTTTTATTGTAATTAAAGTTTATTAATATTTATTTTTATTGTAATTAAATTTTATTAATATATTTTGAAATCCATTTTGAATTTTGATAAAACTTTAAACTTTAAATAATAATATTATATAATCTATTTCAATTTTGGGGGTGATTTAGAGTTCTATTGCTATACATAAATCAAAAGTAGTTAAATTTCTTGCTATACATAAATCAAAAGTAGTTAAATTTATTTTTATTGTAATTAAAGTTTATTAATATATTTTGAAATCCATTTTGAATTATTTTGAATTTTGATAAAACTTTAAAGTTTGGGGTAATCTTGAGTTCTATAGCTATACATAAAGAATCACAAGTAAAATTCTAAAGAATCACAAGTAATCATTTACCCTCTTAAGGTTCGATAGGTCTTAGTGGACATTAATCATCATCATCATCAATAAAACTTAAATTAAAATAAATATATATTTATATGTTATAAAATTGAACAAAAATTAAAATTATACTATAATATTTAATAAAAAATTAAAATTATATTTTTAGTATTATTTTGATGTTACTAATTAATAAAGGTAATATCAAATACTTGATTATAAAATTTTGGCAAGAATGAAAGTCTTCCTTACAAACGAACAATTAGTAATTTTAGGTGAAATAGTTTGTTGGAGATATTAATTACAAGTCTCTGTGTGTTACTAAAACAAAGACACTTAGTTTATTAGACACCTCAAGCAAGATTGTTAGCAGAAGTTTATTAATGAGCCGATCTTTATCTTTCTCGAGCTTAGATGATTATGCACATGAGAGCTCAAGATTTGTGTTTTGTAAATTGCAGAAGTTGTTCAAAAGTAGTTGAAGCAAAGCTCGTTTTAGTTATTTTATTTCAAAGTTCATAATATATTAGTTATCTCTGTGTTGATGTATTTCTAAGTTCATAATATATTAGTCATCTGTGTATTGATATAGTTTTGATTTTTTGTTCTGAAAAATATCTTCTACAGTTACAAAAAATTGTTTCATTAAGTGTTTTATCATAGTACACAGTGTATTGTGCAAATTGGAAATTGAAGTGTAGATCCTAAATGGTTTTCCTTGAATAACAACCATGAATCAACTTACATTACATAACAACCATTACTAATTACTAATTGACAACTTAACTTTGATAAGTTAATACTAAGTAACTATTAAATGGCTTTTTATATGAAAAGATAGAGTAAAGCTGCTCACCTCTTCTTAACACTCTTCAACGTTTATCATTCCAAAACCTAAATTTACAGCTCCACTCAAAATAGGTTATCATAGAAAATGCATGAAACATCGATTAGTCTTGAAATACGCTACCCATCAGTGCAAAATATCAGGGAGATAGTAGCAACATTGATTTTACATCCCATGATTATTCCTCTCTCCTAACATTTTCTAATTTTCTCTATTGCATAATATTTGAGTAATAAAATATTCATACTAATTACTTAGACTCTGAAATGGTAGATGTCCAAATCTCGTATGCCAAACCATTGATTCATTCATGGTTGATGCACTCTGTGCATAAGGTTGATTCAGATTTGCAGTTTTGAGGGTAAGGGGAAACATCCTATTTGGGGTCATAAGGATTTCAGAAATTAATTTTCTGCTGGGTTTTCTA
>JASDQU010192637.1:0-19940 GCA_032191745.1 Picea mariana | reverse complement strand
CCACCCTAAAATATTAATCTTTTCTACTGAAACTTATTACAGTGATATAATGTTCATCAATGGCTTACCAGTCTCATCACTGTTCTGCTACACTGCCCTGCTTTGTCTGCCTCACTGTCTTCCTTCACACATGCCTTGCGCTTTCTGTTCTTCTTCCTTTTATGATTTATGCACCATGTCCATTCAATGCACCATTCCTCTTCTGTGTATTTCAGCTGCTGCACACTGCCTCCTTCTACATGACTGAATCCCTCTCAACAACAACCATAGTCTCTGTGCACCTTGTGCATTCTATATGCGCAATGATTCTGCATGCTCTACGCCACACCATTGTTCTCCACATCGAGATATACACTGCCACTCCACATTGCAACCGCTTCACTCCCTCTATCATCAACACACTCTCTTTGTTCTACAGTTCTGCTCTGCTTCAAGCTGTTCTACAATTCTTCTCTTGCTTATATCTATTCCTCCTCTGTTATTCATCTTTGAGTTTTATCTCACACTGCACATACTGTCGGTCTCACACTGCGCATACTGTAATTTTCCCTTTCTTACAGTTCATCTCATTTTTCATTCAAAATGACCAACAACACACAGTCACTGCGTGTTTCATTTATACACTACAACCCCTTTAGTTACCCCTCAAAACCCTAGAACAACACTTCAGTAACTGGAACGCCAACCGTCCATGAACCATGATTCGGTTCTGCTAACTTAATCGTAACTGAACAATTAATCATGAAGAGCAACAGTAGCCCTTCAATCAGATTTCCAAGTATCCAACACCATTGGATTACAAGCACAGGGTCTCGCGTTGATTTTGCCATTTCGCATTTCAGCATTTCGGCATTCCTGTGGTGAAGAGTCTCGACACTCCAAGTCGTGATCACCAAAATGGAGCTTGGTTGCACTAGATCCTTCCTCCATCTTATGCATATGTGACCACTGGCTGTGACCACATGCTTATCCATAAAGTTGTTTTGCAATTTCGCATTTCGACATTCCTATGATGAAGGGTCTCGACACTCCAAGTCGTGATCACCGAAATGAAGCTTGGTTGCACTAGCTCTTTCCTCCATCTTCCGCAGATGTGACCACTGGCTGTGACCACAACCTTATTCGAAAACACATTTCGGCATTTCGACATTTCTGTGATGAAGTGTTTCGACACTCCAAGTCACGAACCCCAAAATGATCTGAAGGTATTTCGGCGTTTCAGCATTTCTGTGATGAAGTGTTTCGGCACTCCAAGTCACGAACCTCGAAATCATCTGAAAGTATTTCGGCGTTTCGCATTTTGGAGTTTCGGCATTACTGTGATGAATTGTTTTGACACTCCAAGTCACGAACCCCGAAATGATCTGAACGTATTTCGGCATTTCGCATTTCGGCGTTTCGGCATTTCTGTGATGAAGTGTTTCAACACTCCAAGTAACAAACCCCGAAATGATCTAAAGGTATTTCGGTGTTTAGCATTTCATGATTTTATCATTCTTTTTGTGAGTTTCCTTGGCACCTCCAACTCCTGGAATCCGAAACTCCGAAATGGAGTCAAATCAACGGTCCACGATCTCCCTTTGATCAACGTCTCAGATTAAATTGTGGTTTCGCATTTCGTGATTTCGAGAGGTTAGGGCACCTCCTTCCTTTGACTTTCCAGTTAGAGAAATGTTGATCTGTGACCACATGTCCTGCCCGAAGATGGATGGTCCTTCTGCTTTCAGGATTTTGTAAGCCCGCTTCTCCTAGCACTTTAAAGAACATGCAGGTTCTCCTGGATCCAATGATGGTCAGACCCTACGCTCGGATCTAATGCCCGAGATTTGTCCTCCATCTTTGCGCTCCTCCTGTCTGGATTTAGATCTGACGGTCATCGGGAATTCTGAATGGGATCCAACGATCACTGTTTCTCTTCATTGTTATGCTTCTGATCTTTTCGTGCCATCATCGCTATTGATCTTCCTTGCCTGCCTATTTTCCATTGTTGTCTCCCAACTGTAAAACTGACAACGTCACTATTATTCTTTCCTGTAACCATACCTTCGTCATTGTTGTTCTTTCCATCAATAATTGTAAGCATGTTATCATTGTTGTTGTTCTTGCCTGTAGACATGTGATCGTTGTTGCTATTCTTGCCATCAATGATAAGCACGGTCTTCTTGTAAACATGCCAACACTTCTTTTCAGGGACAACATTGGTATTTTCTCTCTCATTTCTATGCTCAGGGACAATAGAACTGTTACACCCATTAGTATAAGTGCTTCCCAACAAATTGTACAAAGTTCCACACAGAAATCCCCTCATCAACACCATTTCCCCTCATACCATCTTGCAATCTCCCTTTCCCAATACAATATCCACTCCTCCATCATCCAACTTGCGTACATATATTAGGGTCCTTGCTAGTTTTGGAATGTGTAGAACCCCAGGGAGAGTTCTAATCCTTCCATCTTTTAGTAGCAACTTAACCCTTCCACGTCCCATGATTTTGGCTATTGAGTCATCTCTTAGGAATACATCACCACCATCATATTTTTCATATTCACATAACCGCTCCCTATGAGGAGTCATATGATATGACACACCTAATTTGATCAACCATACATCATGGTCTGCATGTGTACCTATAGATGCCAGGTAAACATCACCTCCTTCTTCAGTGTAGGTTTTTGCCTCTGTGGAAGAGATAATATCATATCCCTTTGGTTTATCAACCTTCTTAGACTTGCAATCTTTCTTATAATGCCATGTTTTACCACATTTCCAACATTTCCTCAAAGCTTTTCCTGGAGACTTAGATCTACCTTTAGATTTAGATCCCCCCCTGAAGACTTACCAGGATTCTTGTCTTGGGTACGAAATCTTACAAATAATGCATCTGTATTATGACCATACATGATTTTTCACCTCATCTCTTCAGATAACAAGGATGAAACTACATCCTCATACTTCAATGTAGATTAAGTGGTACTACCAGTTGCTACAACCAGATTATCCCAAGAGTCTGGAAAAAAACATAATAGAGTAATACACTTATCTTCTTTTGCAATCGTATTATTAACAGATATGAGTTGACTTACTAGAGTATTAAAGGCATTTGGATGTTTTATCACAGAATCTCCATATTCCATCCTAGATGATACAACTTCTTTCGAAGAAAGAAATTTCTTACCAGGGACTTTTATTGATACAAATTCCCTAACTTATTCCATAGTTCCTTGGCTATAGATTATACCGAGACACTCAACAACACCGAATATCCTAGGCAGAGTTGAATAGTAGTCCTTGATCTTCTGTCCAATTTCTCCCAATCTTTCGTCGACATACTAGTATGTGGTGTACTAGTAGTTTGTGTACTAGTAGATTGTGTACCAGTCGTCTGTGTGCCAGTAGGATGCGTACTAGTAGGTTGTGTACCAGGATCCACAGTGATCCATTGTTCTTTATCTACAAGAAGGTCCTCCATCTTCAACTTCCATAGCTCAAAGTTTTGACCGTTGAACTTATCTATCTCGATTCTAGAAGAGATCGCCATTCCTCTTTCTTCACTCGAATAACTATTGCAAAAGCTCCCACTAAATCCAGGTTTATCACAGACCCAAGATAAATTTGATCTATCAAGACCGAGCCAAACCCTCAGCAACAAAGGCACCCCTCTGAAGCTAAAACTGAGCTCTTATACTACATGTAATTTTTAAACCTGTGAAGTAAAGAAATGCATATAGATTATTAAGCAAAACAGAATTTAATCAATGGCTTATACACATAGTACACAGAGATTTATACTGGAAACCCTCAACCAGGGAAAACGTTTCTTATATTCATTATATCTAATTTCACCATTCACCATACAATATATCCAATGTTTTTAGGCATTCCGTAGATACCAAAACCTTAATCCGAGATTAATTTAGAAAACCTCTAAATATAGCAAAATCCACTAAAAATAGAAAAAACCGCCCAAAAAAAAAATTGGGGGCACTGCCCTGAACGTTGCGCATAATTAGGGGGGGGCATACCTAGCCCACCCTAGGAAGCGCTTGACGCACATGACACAAATAGCACTACTAGAGGGATCGTCAGATGCAATTGTCGAATCTGACACGCCCACACACACACATGCAAAAAATATAACACATACCCAACAGTTTCATAGACCATGTAGGTCCATTAATATGCGACACGTGTCACCCACTGAAGGGGAAATGTGTCCTCTCTACCTTGCCACATGTCATCTCTGGGAATTACATGTTTTGTCCATGTGGCAGGAGGTATCGTAGTCTGGAGACTCGACACTCTAGAGGAAGTTGGATAAGAATAATTAAAGTGTGAAGGCTCCTAAAATTGTGAACATCGGAGTCCATATCAGTCATCCATTATTAAGGACACATGCCGCCATATCTTATAATCCGGAGACTAGACACTCCATAGGATTTGGAGGTGTGACACTTCCAAAACTCTCGAACGCCGAATCTTCAAAGTAATGATATTCGTATATCGAGGGGTCTACATTGACAGATCTTGACCATGAGATCGGAGGAACATTAGAAGGTTGTGTTGGGGGTTGGCGTGGCTCGCTAACGTCACTCACGGTGATGTGGACACATGACTCAGGTGCCATGTGTCATTTGGATACATATGTTTTGTAGGCCCCTATGTCCATTCGAATGTGACATGTGTCACCCCATGACGAGGGAACATGTCACCCTTGGCCCTCACTGCGTGTCAGTCCCGGGTATGTTTCTGCCTAGCCACATGAATGAGCCCTATGGTGAAGTATCGGGACTTCAAAAATCCACGACTCTACGACTCCAAAGGATTTGGAATAGTGTGGTGCAGAAAGGGTCGAAGGCTAGAGCCACGTGGAAAGCCCACGAGACTTCATAATAACAGTACTCCAAGAGATTTGGATCATTAAACTATGTGCACCCAAAAGCATCGAACACTGAATTTTACCTTAGATATGTGTGTTCCCAAGGATAAGGATCCACTGTCGATTAATGGTGGATGGATCTCGACCATAGACCTAGGAGTGTAGGGAGATTTGGGATATCGGAGAATTCGAGGTGATATGATGATTCAGAGCCATGTAGGTGCCATGTGGCCCATGACTATTAACCTCCGAAGAACTTTGGAAGGGAATATCTCCCAATCCTGAGCTCGGATTCGAGCATGGTGACAACCATTAGAAATATCTTGGTGAGCAGAATTCGATGGAGATAGCAGANAAATTTTGATGCCCCATTCCTTAAAAAGCCTTTTAATGTGTTGGGTGTGTTAAAAATTGGTATCAGAGCATGGAAACAACACTTGGCTTGCTTGGGCTCATGCATGAGTCACATAAAAATATTGTTAGAAAAACTTTAAGGGAGAGGGTGTACTACCTTACCCTATCTAGCAAAGCATGATTTATACAGAAGCCTGGATAGGCTAGAGAATAGTCGAAAGGCTAGGCTAACATAAGCCTGCTGAGAGTACCACTGTCGTATGGAAGTTATCTGCACAAGTTCATTGAATCATGTAGATTAAAATTCAGTTGGGATTTTACCCAATGATATTGAATCATGCTAGTCTGTGGCAAAGGAAGCCTATCATTTCTTTGAGAAATGATAGTCGATCCTACAAGAGTGGGATTATGTTGATGGGCACTAATAGAAAGAATTGAATGTGAATGGATTAAAAGGATCAGTAGAAGTAATAATCATTGGTTTAATGAAGGATTAAACATGTATATGTGTATAATCCCTCATGATCAGAGGAATGAATCTGGTGACCATTCTTTGAAAATAGAGAGCATGTGCAGCTCTCGGGTTTCGAAGGGAACTGAGAAATGAATTGTGTTTCTGGGTATAGGAAACTCTGGGCAGGGTTTTTCTAATCAAGCTGATAAACGAAGCTACACAAATATAGAGTGATTCAGTGAGAAATCACAACAGCCTCCCTTGCTTGGTGGATAGGAAACTAGTCTACCAGAATTCTTGTGGAAGGAGGAGAGTGACCTCCTTCCCCAACTATTGTTGAATAGGAGGAATTCTAGGTGTAATGGTTAAGACTGATTATGACCTAAATACACTCTGGAGCTCTAAAATAGAACACTTAGTAAGTAACATAATTCAAAATTGTATTTGGGATTTAAGGGAATAGTCCAAATGTTATTAGACATTAAAATTTAATATAAATAAGGTAAAATGGTTGATTAAATGTTGATCCTGAATGTGGTAAAGGAAGTGTTGGGGAAATTCTAGAATCCCAATGGGTCACATTGACATCCAGTGGTGGATGGTAGCCATATAGATATAGTTGGACCCTAGTGAAGGGAATCTAGAAAATGATTTCCTTGATTGGAAGGTCTATTGATCAAGACTAGTTGGAAGCTAGATTGGTTGTTTTATTACCTTGTGCATGGTTATAATTCCTTAAAATATATTTATGAGTGGGAACTGTTTTCATGAAAGTCGATAATGTTGCGGACTATTACCTTAATACGATAGGACTGTAAGGATTTATGAGAGACCAATGTAAGGTCTGATTAAGGAGGTGTCAAACACCTTTGGATTGACCAATGGGTCATGTTGAAATTGATAGGTGGATGATAACCATATGGAAATAGCTTGGTATACTCAGATAGCTATAAGAGGGAGTTTAGGAAAAGATTCCCTTGTAGAAATTATATGGTGACCAAGAATGGTTTGAGGCATGAAAGAGAAGTTTGATAAGTTGTCTTGTTTCCTTGGGGAACTGTTGGAATTTCCCAGATAATATTTCCATGTTGTGAGTTATCTTATAACACCAGAGGAAAGAATAATTTCTTGTTGGTTGTTGTCATACGGAAAGAGGGACATAGTTATGATTATGTTTGTTAGACTAGCAATATGGATAGGATGTGAATGACTACAAGCTCCCAAACCAAAGGGAAGCTAAGTGTTGAGTATCTCTATGGAATTTGTCCTGAGAATTGAAGTAAGATCCTTGGGAGAAGGATTTGGAAGTCTGGTTTGTCCATGTGCATGTATGACATGGAAAGGGTGCAAGTAATGAGATTGCAGGACGTATGTTTGGGCTAGGTGTGTATAGGCTTGAGTGCATGGATTTAATGCATTGTGGAGTGTCTTGATAGGAAGCTTGATATTAATACCAACTAGGTATGAATGATATTAAATGTGCAAGTGATGCACATGTATGATGTAAGAATATATGTATACTAAAGGCACAATATGGATTCCTTGATGAGTAATATGTAAGGCAAGAACTACACTTGCCAAGATTGAATGAATACCATGGATGCATGGCCGACTCTATTATGAGGAATCATGAAATATTGTTTTTGAATGATATCTTGAGGGGAATGTGTTCCATTCCCTCAGGAAAGGCTAGTATAAATAGATGAAAGAGTAAATGAGCAATGATGATTTGTTTTCATGACAAAAGGTAGCATGATTAAGCTTTTGAGGACAACATGAGAACAATTGTGAACAATAATAAGTTAAATTATTTATGCTTATGCATGTGGTTAAGTGCATCATGGATGTAAGTTAGAAAAACAAGGAATATGTGTGAACAAATAATCTAGATGCATAACAAAGATGCATGTTTATATTCTTTATGGAATATTTGGTAAACAGTCGAAGCTAACTCAAGGTTGAGGCCATCACAAATAGAGAAGGATGTGCAATAAGGAAGTTGCATGATGAAGGAGTTCCCTATGGAAGAATTGTGTGAAGACTCTATCAAGAAAATGGAGTCACCGCCTTCATGACTGATGAGAATTGAGTTGTGGGATACAAGCCTATTTATATAAGAATCCTAGATTATATTCTAAAACAAAATATATGAGTGGAAAACTAACCCATGAGTATAGACCATTCTGATAACCAAATGGTAATGTGTAGTGTGCATAGGTTCATGGCTCATTATGAACAAAATGTTTTCTATTAAAGCATGTTGATGTATCCTAAGAGTTAGGGTGAGTCTAATTAATGTTTCTCAAGGAAAAGGGCAGGAAGATCCCAACAAGGAGTAATCACAAAAGCAATGAAAAGGAAAAAAGGAGGAACACCTTTTGCACCCTAAGAACTCTAAATTGCTTATAGATTTGTAGGTATTATATGAGAAGTTATGAAGAAAAAGTACAACTGGATAAAGGAGAATAAGTAAGTAAGTTTGAATGAATAAGATTGGTTGAAGCCATATTAAACAAAGGCAGTGAGGCCTTGGAAAATAACCTAGTTGGATTGAAGGTCCCAGGTCGTGTAGATGGAGTGGGGAAAAGGGAAGAGACTTAACTCCTTTCTTGTCATATATTATGTTTTTCTCTGGGATAAGAAAGATGATATGTTGATAAAAGTAAATGTTTTGACACCATAATGATGACATTTGTATGACCGAGGAAACAATTTAGAATTGTTGTGTTGTACTCATGAAAAAATTAAGAATAATGTAATGAAGTGCATAAAGATATGCTAGGACATATCTGAAAAGGTTTTATTCACTAAAATGCTTTGATACATGCATTTTTATTTTACCTAACAAGTAATATATATATTTATGATGGATGACATGTTTAGAAAGGAATTGAAGTTATTGAGAAAGACAGTTGCTATGATGGACGACCTCAAGGAAAGGATAACTATGAGGAGGTTGTTAAAAGATTGTTGAAGGGACTTTAAAAGTCCACATAGAGAACCATTGATGAGGTAATATCTAAGAGGGTACTAGTAGCCAGAGAAGGTATAATAATGTTCATACCTATGTGGCATGATGCATGAAGGGAATTGGTATAAATCACTTCTGAAAAGATTTCATTATCCTAATGATATGAAAATGATTTTGAATGGTTGTTGTATGCCATTTCTCCCCAAGCATGGTAATATTCAAGAAGGAAGAATTTGAACAATAGAGAGAGGAAGATTATGCCAGTCAAGGATGAGTTATAATCCTTGCACGAAAATGCATGAGTAAAGAGTACCATGGGTACAATGACCAATCTAGGTATATTGGGAAATAAAGGTGCTCATAGTTATCATATTACATGGAATTGCTATGAGGAAATGCAGGTTTTCATAAAGGGAAAACAACGGATTTTCCATTGAGTAAGGAGGGCCTTCCAATATTTTACTTACATTGTATAGGTGTTAATGAAAACATAAAATTGGGTGGCCATGAGTGTTGGAAACCTGGTTACTAATGAAGTAAGAATGCTTGGGTGCATTCAAGAAAAACATTTAGTTTCATGTGCACTGATTTGGGATCATGATCAGCCTATAGAAGGAAGCATAGTCCTGTTGTAAGAGTGAACGAGAAGGAATAAGAAATATGGTGAAGAGGTTGGTTAAACTCCAACACACCATAGCAGAGTACTTGTCACCAAGTGTGGATCTTGAAAATCAATGCAAGGGTGCATTGGGTAAATGTGGCCATGAATATTGGCACATTGATTAAAGTCATTTAATATTTGAATTGCATTTGGAAAATTTAGTGTGTTGAAAGGATGCTTACATAAATAATAATACTTCCCTTTTTATTTGTACCCTTGAATAGATGAAAATGACTTGGACTGTTAGTATACATTGTTTGAAAATAAAATGTGCATAAAAATTAACAATTTTCTTAGCATGAGTAATATTGAAGTTGCAGGAGGAAAAAGGGGTATTGGATATGGAAGTGTTGTAAGCCCATAAGGAAGACCAATTTCCTATTGAAACTTCTATGGGAAGGAAAGTCCCAAACTTGTGAATCTGGTTCCTGTGCGAAACAGATCTGAAAATAAATGGGGAATGTGGAAATCTGTGGGTAACAAATTTGCAAGAAAATTTGAAATTTGAAATTGATGATAATTTCTCATAATTTTGCATGCCTATGATACAGGTTAGATGAAAAAAATATATGTCTATGGAGGGCAGATGAAAGTTGTCAAGACAAAAAGAGTGAAATATGTTATTGTTGAGACATGGAAACTCCATGGTAAACCATGATCACCTAGAATATGTTGTGTTGTGGCAACACAAGCTGGAGGGATTCCTCAGAAAACCAAGTCTGAGGGACTCCTCGACTGTAAAGCTCAATGAAATCTTTGAAATTCTTCTTATGCGAGAAATCCCTGGCAAGGAAATATGGATCACTCGAGGAACTGTACAGCAAGAAGGGGATGCCTGAGCCTGGGCCTGGAAGGTGAGTGACCACAAGGAAGAGGAGACTTTGATAATTATTATAAAATATCGATTGGGATCATGCAAACAATGGGTATGTCCAGGAAAAACAGTGAGACAAGAAAAACAAGACATCCATGTGGATACGAATCAATGAACTGCACAGATGCGTATTGTGCTAAGTTATAAATTTTTCTTGAATTTTATGCAACAGTAAAATGTTTACACATGAAAGTTGTGATTAATATGTTTTTTGTCCAAGATTTTTGAAGACAGGGGATGAAGGCTAAGAGTCTGAGAAGGATTTGACCAAGAAAGAGGGTCAAGACTTCTAAAGCAGCTGAATGCGAAAGGCATGACATGTGTTACTGTGAAAGAACACCTAGGATAGTGTTCCCTTTTAAAGGGGAGGGGATTGTAATACTCATGTTCCCCCCAACTTGTAATTAATCATTAATCATGATCATCATGCTATGGCATGGGAACAATGTAAATGTATTATTTATATTTCCAATGACTGACTGTGGGGGTAAAGCATTGAAGTATTGTCCATGATATCACTAGAGGAAAGAATGAGGAAACTGTGGAGAGGGCTCATTAGTTCAAATGACCCAAATTCCCTTTGTTGAGATAATAAGCCTCATCCAGATCCCAAGGAGAGGAATCAGTTAATGAAGGAAGTACTGGTGGTTGGATAATCAAATACCCCCATGAATGGAAGCATGGTCTGACTAAATAATTCCATCATGAAGTACCCCCAGGTATGATAGACCAAGCTAACGCGAGTTTCCTTATAACAGAAGGAACATGATAGGTTGAGAACCATATTGGGAAAATATATACAGAAAATAGAGACAAGGAGAAGACACGGAGGAAAAGGCATGCAGGAGAGGCTCTGCAGAGAACATGAGAGGCACCAGACTAGATCGCATGCATAGAGGGGAGTGTGTGACCCGGATATGCAAAAGAAGAGAGGAAATATGTGATCTTGATGTTGGGGAAGAATCTGATAAACCTCGTAGGGATGTTGTGACAAAGAGAAGGTCTCTAAGAAATGGCATAGTTCCCTAGTGATATCATGGCTCGGCACAGGGGTGTCTAGAGTGATAAGAGTGAATTCCTATGAGCCTATGGTTAAGTGGAAAGGCACACACCCACAATCAATTCGTTAGCTACAATATGAAATAGATGATTATTCTCATACTTTGTATATTTGAGTTGTAATTGTAAAATAAGGTTGGATATCATGTGAATGTTTCATGGATGTGCATGTTGATTGATGGTTGGACTCTGTTCCCTTATCTTTTTCTTGATGGTGTATTTAAGAAAGTAAGGAACTATATGGTTTGTACGCGTAAATTCTTGATCCCTGTAGTGGATCAAGTTTAAGCAAATGAACTGAAAGTTCGTCGAACTTAGGATTATTTTCCCATATGTATGTCAACATTCCCATTTGTTTTGAGTATCTTCAGAGAAGGACTATGTTAAGCTTGGGAGAAAGATCACAAAGCACACGTTGACACCTAAGTCTTTCAGAATTGACGATGCTCAAGAAGGATAGAGAGATTTAAGTCTCAAAAGGGAAGATCCTTTCATTTGGAAGATGAGTAGATGAGATCCATTCGAGAGGATCCAAGGTCTATCATGACCATTGGATTTGGAGAAGGAGCGCAAGTGTTAACCCCTTGACTCCTTCAGTCTTTGTGAGTTCGACCAATTTTGGTATTCTTCATAAGGGAGACGGATCCCCCGAAGCCCCCGAGACTGAAATTAATCTGGTTCGTAGATATGAGGATGCTCGGGAACTATTCCAACCATCAAATCTACGATATAGTCAGTTCAACATTGACCATTTCAGGAGTTCGAAGGATCTAGGGTGTAGTATTATAGAGGGATGTTCAAAGTAGAATGTTGAATGACGACATTCATTGTAGAATGTCGAACATCGACGTTCAATGTAGAATGTCGAATGTTGAACATTGACGTTCAATGTAGAGCGTCGAACGTCGAATGCTGACATTCAATGTAGAACGTCGAACACCGAATGTTCAAGTGCCAAACGTCAAACACTGATCGAAAATGGGCGAGACCACATGGAGATATTTTGGTACTTTGGGGAGTATGCATGCATTAAAGAAAAAGGGGGTGATGTGGACCCACGATTAACGTGCCACATGTCACCTGGATTTGGGTGTTTCACAGACCCTATAGGTCCATTAACACATGACACATGTCACTCATTGAAGCCATGTCTCCTATCTACCTTGCCATGTGTCATCTCTGGAAATTACTTGTTTCATCCACATGGCAGGAGGTCTCATAGTCTGAAGACTCGACACTCCGGAGGAAGTTGGATGAGAATCATTAAAGTGTGAAGGCTCCCGAAATCATGAACAACAAAGTCCATCTCAATCGTCCATTGTCAAGGACATGTGTCGCCAGATATTATAATCTAAAGACTAGACACTCTGGAGGATTTCGGGGGGTGACACTTCTAAAACACCCGAAAGCCAGATATATGAAGTAATGGGAGCTATAGATCGAGGGGTATACATGGACAGATCTTGACCATGAGATCGGAGGAACATTACAAGGTTTTGTTGGGGGTCGACGTGGATCGTTGATGTCACCTAGGGTGACGTGGACCCACAATTGAGGTTCCATGTGTCACTTGGATACGAATGTTTTACAGACCCCTGGGCCCAGTAGAATTTTACATGTGTCACCCCTTGACAAGGGCACATGTCACCCCTAGACCTCACTGCATGTCAGTCCCTAGTATGTGTCTGCCTAGCCACAAGAATGGGCCCTATGGTGAAGTACCAGGACTTTGGAAGTCCATGACTATGCAACTCCGGAGGATTTGGAATAGTGTGGTGCAAAAAGGCCTGAAGGTCACAACCATGTGGCAAGCCCATGAGACTTTGGAATAAATGTACTCCAAGAGATTTGGATCGTTAAATTATGCGCACCCAAAAGCATCGAACATCGAATTTTACCTTAGATACATGTTTTCCCAAGGATAATGATCTGTCATCAATTAATGGTGGATGGATCTCCGCCATATACCTAGGAGCGTGGGGAGATTCAAGATATCGAAGAATTGGGGGTGATATGAATGAGTCAGATCCACGTAGGTGTCATGTGGCCCATGACTATTAACCCTCGAAGAACTTTGGAAGGGAATATCTCCCAACCTTGAGCTTGGATTTGAGCATGGAGACAACCGTTAGAAATCTTGTGGCAAGCAGAATTCGATGGAGATAGAAGAACTAAGATTTGAGATGAATTAGGAAAACGAAATTGTGATGCCCCATTCCTTAAAAATCCTTTTAAGGGGTTGGGTGTGTTACATGTTTGATGATTATTAAAAGAAATAATTGGGAGTCGCAAGGGGTCCCACCTATTTAGTTATTATTTAATTAAGACCCTTATCTATATATATTATTATTATTTGTCTCAACTAATTAGTTAAGCTAATAAGTCTTAACTAAAAAAAGGTAGTTGAACTAGCATAAATTATTGCGAAGGAMTAGAAGCTCAATGAAAGGAAGAGACAAGGGGGAGAGAATAGAAGGATAACTACAACCATAAGGTTTTCTCTACACTAGTGAGATACTTTCAATTTTCATTCATTCTAAGTTTACTATAAGGCTTAACCCTCTTGATGACAACAAGCTCTTATTGAAGGCAGCAGGATTCAAAAACTGAATCACATATTTCAACAACTTGTTTTAAACGTGTATGATTTATCTTTGGAATTCTGTGTATTCTTATTTGTTTATGAATTGAATTTCATGACTGATAAAGAATACCTTACAGAGTCAAGTGACAACATTTTGTGGCAAGTTGATCCAGATTTTTAGCTTATGTTTTATTTTTGTTGTCAGAGTCTTTTTGTATGGTGCCCATCAAAGCTTCTAAATCTAACTTTGGTCCCTACCCTCACAGGGGTTTGTAAAGAGAACTCAGTTTTGTATCTCAGAATGAAATAAATACAAAAATCATATTATTGTTTTAGTCTCACATATGTGTTTTAATGATCTGGTTCATTCTTTTGATTTTTATCTCCATGTACATACTTCTATAATTTCTGTACACATTTATGTAACTTGTGTTTAATTTTATTTCCTTTGCACAATTACATATAACATATAAAAACCATCCTTGATCCATTGTACTTAATACATGTGGATTAAGTGATTGTTTTAAGACTATAAATTCCTGGTGACATTCCCAACTATCTTGCCTTAGCCTGGCAAGATCTGAAAATTCTTGAGTAAGGTTTCCCATACCTTTTCTTCAACATTGTGTATACTATGAATGTCTTTCTTTCAATGATTCTCATGCATGCAATTATTGCTTTAATAATTAAAATTTAAAGAGCTTTGAATACTCTTAACTACTTAAGCAAAATCTCAACACTATTATTACTATGGGCCCTCCCCCACCCCCCCAATTACCTCCCTAGATATACTAAAAGATAGTGTTATTGCTAAATGATGAAGAATCCCAAAATAGTTTTACTTTTGGGAGAAGAGTTCCAAATGAAAGAGGTGTATTCCAAATGTGAATCCAAAGAAAGGAAGCCTATACATATTTCATGATAGTGCTTGTGTAATGGTATGGAGGAACATTTTGAAGTGCAACAACCTAGCAAGGAAAAAAAAGAGAGGTCAAATTTTAATAATATGGTATTGTCGATGAGAAACAAAAGGGTGACACCAAAATGTAAAGGAAGGTAAGGTGCATCATATTTGGGAACCAGTGTATGAAGAATTTGAGCAGTACATCCACTTTATAATTAGTGTGCATAGTGAAAGCATGGTGCAAGAGTAAATAATTTAGTGGATGATATGATGAAGGTTCATTCACTATAAGAATGCCAATGGAGACATACAGTAGTGCATTATGTGCAAATTCACTTTAGAACAATACAATCATACTTCCATGAGAGTTATTCCATAAATAGAAGTGGAGTCCAAAATTGGACAAAGTCCATGAATAGTTGGAGATAGTGGAAAAAGGTACCATAATGTGGATGTGAGGATAGTTGGAGTATATTGTAGCACTCAAGGAGTGATGATAACAATGAATGGGGATTTTTGATGCCAAGGATGATTTTAAGGATGGAAATTTATTTTAAAATGTAGAAAACTTGGCGAATATTACTAATTCTTCACATCCTAACTATAAAATGTTTGGAAATACTTTTGTAAAAATATTCAAATTTCTAAGAATTTTCTACAGTTTGTATAAAAATTTGGCGATTTTTAAGGTAAAATAATTTTATCTTATAGAATTTGGGCGAATCATTTTTAGAATGACGAATATTATTTTTGGGAAAAACCATGGAAAATTAATCCATGATCAAAATTTAGTCCCTAAAATCATCCCTAGAACTTGATGCATGTAGAGAATTTCGAGTGCATTCTAAGGGTGTTGAGTCCATTCCCAATGTAGAATGGGATGAAAAATCAAGAATAACAAAATAAAGATAATGATTTTCAAAAGGGAAATGTTAAGAAGGTACATAAGGAAGAAAACATTTTTATCCTTCACATTGTTTGCAAAAGAGATTAAATATGAAAATTAACCATCTAAATTGGAAGGGAATTAATCATGAAACCAAGAGATATTGGAAGTATAATTTTAGCTTACAATATGATGTATAGAGTTGGTTCCTACAAAGTAGTCTCTATAAAGATGAAAAAGAGGATATAAGTGCAACATTATGGGGCGTGAGAATGTTGATTAATAAGTCAAGCTTGAGGTCAAATTGACCAAATAAGAAGATAGTGGTTAGTAAAATTGTAAGATCAAATATCAAGCTAGAGTAATACAAGCTACAACACCACAATTGTTGAACATTTAGAAAATGTAATTTTAGGTAAGGTTGATCAAAAAAATTAAGCATATGTTGAAGATTCAATGTCAATAAGATATATTAGCTAGAAATTTAAAGTGGTCAAGTGCGTCTTGGTTGGAAGATGCTCAAAAAAGTGAGCAATCGTGGATAATGACTAGAGTGAGAGCACAAACGGATGAAAGAATCCAATGATATTTGAGGGTAAACAAAGATAGGAAAGGGATATGGAAATGATAAAGGAGGTTGATGCAATTTTTGTAGCAACAATTATGACATAGCCAATAGGACAATCACATATAGCACACGAAGTTGGAATAATTATGCACTTGAGAGCATATTGAGAAGTGATGTAGAGTGCATATAGGAAAGTTAGAATGCATATGCACCAGTAGGCATGTTGAGAGTGAATTCTAGTGCATGTGGAAATGTTGGAGCATATATATAACATGTTTATAGGATAAGATTAATCTATTATTATAAATGAAATAATTTTTTTATTATAATTGAAAGTTGCTAATGATGGATTGCATATCCTGGAAATAGTTGATAGCATAGTTGAGGGTGTTGATGTTGCTACTACATATAATAGTCAACCATATGAAGAAAATATGAGAATGTTAAAATGATGAATAATATTTTGGTGAAGGGATCCTATGAGACTCTATAAGATAGCAACTAATCAGCTAAAATCAAGTAAATTGTTGACAAACACGTAGGTATGATTTTGGTATGCTTATGATGCATAAATTTTAAAGGGAATTGAGGTAAGAGTTTCCTCAATCAAAATTCCATATTCGAATTGATGTGTATTATGAGCATCCCATTCCATTGGATGTGGTAAGGGAAGAATGCTTGAATATATAAAGGTTGTTTAATGATTTGAATGCAATGATACAAAACTTGATGGCATGACATGTTATATTGGTTATGAGTTCATAACCAAGGTAGGTTAGGATATATAATCTTGTTATAGAATGTTATACATTGTTATAATCATGGTTTTTTTATCACATATTTCTAGTTTATCTCACGTTGGGTATATCAAAAGTATATAGTGTGGGTACTAGTTGGATGCATAATTCAATTTTGCATCCAATGGGTTCCTAAACTTAAAATTTGAGTAAAACCTTAAGGATATAAGTTGAAAATATGATTAAAAAAAAATATTTTTCTTCCTTTCCCTCCAAAAATATTTACCTTTATTGTTGACATCATCATCTTGAACCCTATTGGTTCCTTTAAAGTTGATTTCGATAATACATTTTGTTTAGGTCTAGTTTTTACCTCAAAATTCTCCTAATGATTGTGAAGTTGAGAATTCATGTAAATGATATAATTGTTGTATGAAAATAACTATAACATGTATGTTTCTTGGTGGTTGTTATAGGGAAAAATGAAAAACAAATACATGAGTTGAGTACCTGGAAAGAAGAAAAGCAAGGAATGGTGTCTTCCAAAGAAAAAAGGAATGCAATACCGACTACAACTTGAAGGAAATGTTGTGCTCATGAACTGATACATTAGCTTGGTAAAGGTACATTGGACAAGCTATAGTCCATAGGAAGCCATATCAGAGCATAAGGATGCCATGGGGGTGTAGTGCCTGGAACTGTTTGTGGATTTTGGAGGAAAAATAAATGTATATTTGTATATAACGCACCGAGGACGGTGCAAAAATAAGGGGGAGGGAAATGTAATACCCCTAGTTTGACCCCTAGGTTGTAATTGTACATGTACATATGATATTTTAGGCTGGTGAGCCAGTATGTTTTGGGTTGTAGTGCCTATGTATGTATGCATGTTTTCGGTTTGACTACATATGTGATATTAAACTAGAGAGCCCATTTCTAACTAACCGGTAGAGGCCTAGATCATAATTTGATGGTATGCCTACAAATCTATTGCCTTGAAAAAATGTCTCGAGCTAAGGAAGTAAACAATGGAAGACATGGTCGTGATTTGATTTATATTGTTTATTTCCAAATTCGGGAAAGAGATGTTTTGCCTCATTCTATAATTGACACATGTGTGAATGACAACTAATATCCACCCTGCTACGCAACATTAAATGATGCATGAGAGTGGGTATGCATCGTTGGATTTCTCACACAACATTCAATCCTACATAGCAGAGTGCTTAATGTTTGTCTATATCAACTTCAAATTGTTACAAACAAACAAAGATTTAGATAAGCAAAACATCTCAATACACTAACATTTTTATTATGATTCTTATTCTTAATCCCCATATCATATGCACAACCATTAAATGAATAAGTGTATTCCTTTTTGAATGTGACAAATGAGAATTAACGTCATCTTCTCCACTTCCTTTGTTAAGATCCTTATCTTAATCCGTGGACCACATGTACAACCCATAATGAGACTTCAATAACCTAAACATCTCTTTAGTAAGGCTTTGTTTTATTTTCACCTCAATAATTTCGTGCTCCTACAGGTATATTTATGTAAAGGAGATTGTTTTCGCATAAAAAAAGAGAAGGTATTCATTGTTTAACATGTTTCTTTTCTCATACATAAATTGTAGGACAATATTTTTCTTAATTAATTAACTAGGATGCTCGACATTATCACATGCTTGACATTGACTTAGGGGAATATTTTTATTAATTAATTAACTGGGATGCTCGACATTATCACATGCTTCACATTGACTTAGGTGAAAGAACGTGAGTGCCAAGAATGGATTGTATGAAGTTAAAAACAGATGGAATATTTAAGATGGATTTATTGCTTTAGCCACTTTCATTTATGCTTGAATCCAATACTCCAATATGCCTCTTTTAGAGATGCTTTAATCTAATAATGCAATATGCCTCATTCCTGAATTGCGACATTTCTGCCAGCTTTGTTGAAAGTTATAGTATCTAAATATTTTTTGCGACATTTCTGCCAGCTTTGTTGAAAGTTATAGTATATAAATAATTTTTTTAGTTGGATTTGAATAATCTTAGTGTTGGTTTTTGGTGATGTTGAATTTATTTATGTTTTAAAAAATGTCATTTAAACTATAGACAAAAATGGGAAAATGGGGATTTAGCAAGATTTCATGAGGTGGATTCAGGTGAAAAAAATTCAATAAAGTAAAACCTTTATACAACACAATTTTATTTTGTATATAGTATTTTCAGACATTAATATATAAATATATTGTGGAAGTTGGACTAACAAAATACAATAGTAAAATAGTGAGTTTTAAGCACTGGATTCATCACAAATCCCGATCCTGGAATTTTGCTTTACAGTTACTAGATGGACCTTTTTTGGGGCTAATCCGTAGTTAGTAATAAGTTCTCAGGGCAATTCACAAAATCACCAGAGTGGTTTCAGTTAATTGTGACAAATTTTTTTGAAAACAATAGCGCTCTAGTCATATAAAATATAGTTAATTCTACCGACACAGGATTCCTGGAGGCAGCCACAGGTCTGCTATCGCTCAAGTTGTAGTTGCGTCTATAAGAAAAAGAAATATTAACATGCCTTCAGATGTAAGCTTGCTTTACGAGAATCAGGATTTTGAGTCCATAAAATCAGGGCAGAGACTTCTATCTCACACAGATAATTTTCAGTAAGTTTTTTTATTTTTTATCATAGGATTCGTTAATCTACTTGTTTTTTCAGACAAGTCCAAGCCTTATTTCTTATAAAAACAAATATTAGCGTGAAAACCTAGATCCTTACTAGATGAAGGAAATTTGTTTGAGTTCAACCAATAATATTATTTTAATACCTTCTTTTGGTTGACAACGGATTAGGTTTCTGGACAAAGCAGCCATAGTGGTGCAAGACTCTTCGGAATGGAAGATTGATACAGAGGGAAACAGGAAACCAAATCCATGGAAAGTCTGCACGGTAACTCAAGTAGAGGAAACCAAATTAATATTGAGGGTGGCGTCCATCT
>JASDQU010192631.1:0-20009 GCA_032191745.1 Picea mariana | reverse complement strand
CATATCTTGTTTCTAAATATGGAATTATTGGCATTTAATTCTAACAAGTCATCATGCAGAAACCGTATATATTGGCTTTGATGGGCGAAAGGCTCGAGGACATCTCGCATTCATGCGCATTAAACCAAAATTTGTGGGTGGATTATATTATCCCTTTCGAGTGTTCATTTAAAAATCATGAAATCTCGTTCACACGGTGTGCCCTTCGCACGTTCACGAAACCTCCATTCCTTAATTGCTCTTCGTCATACCCGCCACGTTCGCATTTCTAAATATGCAATAAATAAATTTTATTGCTAACAGTGTTGGACAACTGAGAGGGGGGGTGAATCAGTTGTTACCGTGCTTAAACAATTATGCTTATTTTAAATTCTTTGCAGAGCACTTATTGACAATCACAATAATGCAAGGAAGTAAGCAATAGAACATTCAGGATCATTCTCACATATGAAATATAGAAAGACAAATATTTCCTAAGGAAACCCATAAAGGGTAAAAACCTCTTCTTCTTTATATGATAAGTAATCTTTACATTCAGTACATTATCATACATATGAGCTGCAACTCATTGTGAGGCTACAACCTCTGTATTGCAAGCTGCAACTTGCTGAGAGCACCAACTCTCTGTTTAATCTAGCACCTACTAGAAGGAAGCACCAACTCCCTAGTTTCTCTAGCACCCTCTAGAAGGAATCACTAACTCCATAGTTTCTCTAGAACTCACTAGAAGGAAGCACCAACTCCCTAAATGTTCCAACACCAACTGGATGGAAGCACCAACTTCCAGTCACACAGGCACCAACCTGTACAACAGAGAACAACAGTTATCCCTTGTGCCACCCTGCCACCCTGGTTTTTCTAGCTGCAACCAGATGGAAGCTACAACTCCTTGTGTTCAAGCACCCACTTGAACCTCTAAGGACAACAATCCTCTCTAGCACCTCCCAACCACCCTGATTATAAATTTTCTACTAAAACTTATTACAGTGATATAATATTTATCAATGGATTACTGGACTTATCAATGTTCTACTACATTGCTCTGCTCTACTTGCATTAGTGTCTTCCTACACTCATCCCTTGCGCTTTCTGTTCTTCTGCCTTTTATGCTCTATGCACCATGTTCATTCAATGCACCATTCCTCTTCTGTGCATTTCAGTTGTTTCACACTCCTCCTTCTACACACCTGAATAACTCTCAATAGCAGCACTCATCTCTTCTTTGTTCTGCATTCATATAGTCTCTGTGCACCTTGTGCATCCCTGTGCGCAATGCTTCTGCATGCTCCTGATGTCGAGTGCTCTGCCTGGTCATTATTACAACTCTTCAGCTTCTCTGGCAGTTAAACCCATGCGTCCATCATCACTGGGTGTTATGTCGATATTCCTTCACCTCTCTAGCAATTGAGACTCTTCGTCTTTGTTATTGGATAAATCCGTAAGTGTGGACACAAACCGATCTCCCTAGATCCACCTGGATCTAGAACAAAGCAAGACAGAATATGACTCTTTCCCTAGATTCTAACCATTGAATTAAATAAGAGACAAGAACAAAGAACATACCTTATGATTACTTCCTTTGGTATTTGTTTCTCTCGCTTCGCTCCAGTGCTCTCGTACAGTCAATACTAAAACAATACAAACCAACCGAAGTGAAGAAAGCACAATCTATTCAACAGTCAATCTATGTATATGATCAAGGAGTTATACAATAAAGTGGAACTAACGTTATGGGAAAGGGACATATTACTGTATCATATTAATGGAAAGTAAAGATTACAACCTGAGCCTTGATGTTGCAAACTTCCTTTCAATGGCCCTTGGCTCTGACACACACACTTTCTCACTTGCATGAAGAAGATCAACCACCTTTGATAAGCTTGCTGGAGTTTCCTAGCTGTTGTAGCTTCAATCTTTCACCAATTCTCCAATGAGACTTGCTTCTCCTTGTTTGCTTAACCTTTTCCATGAGAATTCACTCAATATATAGGAGAGAATGAATTAGTTACTTGGATAGGAATGATCCCAAAATATCAGGGAATCTAGTACTAGGATAACCATTCGAATTCCATCTCATCCTTCTAGAAGATTCCTTTCTAGAAGCTTCGAGAATTCATCTTTTTCCCTTCTTTAGAAAGAGTTTGCACCCTAGTAGTTCAACACAGTGTGAACTTCTCGCACCCTGGCTTAAGGCAACCTACGAGAATCATGCATTCTCATAGGCAAATATACTAGCAGCCTGCGAACAGTCCTCAAAAATGTGATTTATGGAAAGAGATGAAGGTAATTTTTCTAAGGAAAAAGTTCTAATGAAGAGCCTGAATACACCATCATCAATACATCATCATGATGACCAAAATCATGGGTAACAGAATGCCCCCCAAAGTATGATGTTGGAACCAGTGACAATCGATATACTTTGTAAGCTGCATGTGTGTGTCGGGAACCAGGAGCACATCTAATCGGAAAACTGCGAACAACCAAGCATCTGCAGAAAATCATATATATATCAATTCTGAGGTAGGAATTCTCATACTCAGATCATAGACTGATGACATTAAAGACATGGGTCATGGCCACCAATCATACACTGTGGATCCATGCCGTCAAAATATAGCATAGCCACCGGAAAACACTATGGATCTATGCGAGAAATTTCAAATCAAGACGACATAGCCACGAAACATACATAGTGGATCTATGTGTCGCAAATTATACATACTCCATCGCAACCTGGATCACAAAAATGATATCCAGGGTCTTCAATCTCGTCGCCCAAAAGTACGAATCTAACCATGTGATTACATGTGTTGAAGTCGAACATGGTAGAAACCACTTGATTACCGGTCATTGATGAAACCGTTAACAAGTGAAAGGGAAATCACCATTGATGTCAATGACTCCCAAGGTACCATAGTACAACCCATTGAATGTGAATTAATGAGTTGATGTCGAACATCCGATGGAATCTTTCGATCGGGGGTCAATGATGTAAACCCACTGTCGAAAGTGAGGAAACCTGCCATTGAAGCATGCAAGTTCCAAGGTACCAAATAATTTCTAAGTCTTGATTCCGGATAATGAGTTGAAGTCGACGGAACAAAACTCGTCACAAGAGGGCCTTGATGTATCCCCCATCAATGACACGAAATGAGTAATAGAGTTTGAAGGTGAAACAGAGCATTTTTCAAATTGGACTGGACAGAGAGAAGGCCGACACGAAGAGAATGGATAACTACAGATGGCCAACTCAATATAGGTTTCAAATGGACTTCTCTTGAACATATGAATGACATGACCAACGATTCGGTAGCATTAACTCAAAGACGATACAGGGAATGACCTTGTAGTAAATCTAATAAGCGACAAATGGGAAATCCATTTGTCGCTNAGGGAATGACCTTGTAGTAAATCTAATAAGCGACAAATGGATTTCCCAAACTGAATTCAAATGATGAATAGGGGGTGTCATGTTCAAGAGCAACAATTACTGCCAATCAATACGAAAATGAAACATATCCCTTTCCCAAATTTTCCCCCACCATTTCTAGCAAGTACCTCTTTATTTTTACGCAAGCTTGAGGAGGATAACATATGCTTGTTGATATAAGCTCATCCTTCGGATGAGTCCCTCGGGGTATATTTAAAGAACCCTAAGAAGGAGTGGTTTGGTCCCATCACGGCTCTGTCAATGTTTGTTTAACGAGTCCAGAGATAGTAAACTCGAAGGTTTTTCAAGATTATAGAGTTTGGAAAAACACTTAAAAGAGAACTCTCTCAGTTCCTTTTTCATAAAATAGTCTGGACGAGACCGAAAAAGAGATAAATTATCGCTCACCAGACGCTTATTTCAAATACTTTATAGAGCATGAAAATAGCAATGTCGCTCGGCGATCTTTTCATATTTAGAGAGTCTGAAAAGAGCTTAAAGAGAACTCCAGGGGGGTTCCTTTTTCGTATAACCTTGTTGAGCCCGAAAAAGTGATAAAAGTATGCTCGATCAGGTTCTCATGTATTTACGATCGCAAGAACGAAAAAAAATGACGCTTGAGGTTTTATGTAAAAACCATAAAAACAATCGAAACACACGATGTAAAAAGAAAAACTTATGTCCATATCCCGATATTTGATCCTCCAAATCATCACACCTGCAAGAGTTTACACTCAATATAACATTAGAGATTAGGGTTTTAATTAACAAATAATCATAGAAAACCAAAATGATATAGTAAAAGTCAATAAAAGGAGTAAATACTCTTTTTACCACACCATTTTTACATTTCCACTATTGAGCTCCAAAAACCCCTCTTTTACCCTCTTTTACCCTCCAAGTTCGGCGTTAATTTGCGGGAGCTACGAGAGACCATTCAGTGAGTCGTCTGCGACATTAAGGTAAGCTCTTCGTCCTCGACATTTTCATGGTTTAAATTTGTAAATTCATTGGTTAAATGTTTAGTTTTGAGTTGAGTTTTTAAGCCCTACAAGCGCGCTGCAATTCTCGTAGACGTGCCATATGGGACCTGCGAGAATGAGGTGTTCTCGCAGGTGAGCCTTAAGCCACCTGCAAGGTTCTCGCACTGTTCCCATGGGGCACCTGCGAGAACCGCAAAGCCCAAAAAAATTTTAAATTTTTAGCCAATGAAAAATATTCAAAGCATGAAAAAAGTTATTAATCCTCTTATTGTGTTCCTTGTGCAGATAATTGGCCATCATCATGGTACTTGAGTGACATGAAAGGGAACATGAAGAGGATAATGTAATGGCCAAAAATTATCTGCCTACCATAGTTGCTTTGAGAGATTGTGGGCTCTTAAAGTACTTTTGTATTCCGGGCATGAGGGCCCAAGTCAGACTATTAGAGTATCTGGTGCATATGTGGGACCCAGATCAGCAGGTTTTTCATGTGGGAGCTTACACACTGTCCATAGACATTGAGGACATATACTTTTTGACTAGATTGTCCAGGCATAGGTATTATGTCAGCCTAACCGGTAGTAGAGGTGGTGGGCTAAAGATGAGTGAGTACTGCAATCAATACTGCGTTCCCGAGGCTGAGAGGAAAAAAGGAAAAGTGGCTATCTGGGGGGTACAAGACTTGACCCTCTGCACTATCCTTTTTACTATAGCTCGGATGGATGCAAGTTCTGCTCCTCATATGGCATTACAGAGCTACTTCCAGTTCATCATCGAGTGTATTGAGCCTCGAGTATTCAACTGGGAAGATGTTGTGCTTCACAGTATCAAAAAGCAATTAACCAAATGTAGGCAGGGTGACCTGAAGCAATTCGGGTCTGGATCTTTACTTGTATCCTTATTCCTTGAGCAGGTCCCATTACTGAGGCTACAGGTGGAGTGGAACATACCGGATCCCAGGGATCCACGGATGCTGAGATGGTGTCGGCTTATGGCCCGGCACGTAGCAGGACCGATTATCAAATATGATGATACTTTTTTCGACTGGCTTCAACCACAGATGTTGATGGTTGATGACTACGCTTATGATAGGTTGGATTTCCGAGGAGATCGGGATTTGTCATTACTAGAGGACGCTCAGTGGGGGGACCTTGGTAAGAAGGACACACATTTTTTTCTTTTTTTTTAAGTTTTTGAATTTTTTATCATATTCAAATGTTTTTGTTTTATATGTTCATCCAAAGACTAACACAAAATTGTTTGTTGATAACACAGATGTTGGACCGTATAGACCTCCTGGCACTTCTCCTATCCAGAGGCGAGGAGAGGTAGCAGCAGCACCACAGTATGTTGAGGATTATCAGGTGGTGGAACAGAATTTAGAGGGTCTGACAGCAGACATTCCAGATATGACTCTGGAAGAGGTTCCACGACACGATCAATGTCACACTGTAGGGGTATCAACATCTATGAGTCACCTGCTCTGTAGAGTTGCTAGAGTAGTTGTGTGTTACCGTGAACGCCATCCATGGCGTCACTTTGTAGAAGCTATAAGCTTTCATTTTTGACATTTTGGTCCTCGGACAAACTTTTGTAAAAAACTCTTTTTATCGTTATATATACAGACGACTTCTATCGATTTACTTTATGTTGTGTGAATTTTGTTGTGTTTGACTTATAAATGATTCAAATGTCTGTCCAATTAATAATTAGCCAATGCATTTGTTAATGTATTTAGACATCTAGAAATATGTTGATATTCAATGTGATCAAAATAACGTTCCAAGAGGTGAATCCGCAAATACACCCGTAACAAAGTAGGACTTCGAATAGAGTAGATATTACTTAACTGTAGTACTACAAGCTACGAGTCAAGTCGCACAACCAAATGACGAATTCCAAGCGAGATAGCATCAACCAATAATTCAATAACGATGCTATACTCTGCAATGTTGTTGGTTGCACGGTCGAGGCACACACCTCGTAAAGATACAAGTTCGTTTGTTGGGGCATAGATTGCCCACGCAGCAGACGCAAGATTCTGACTACTACGGATAGCACCATTAGCGAAGCCAATATAGGGTAGCGAAGAATCTGACATCTGGAAATCAAACACAACATCACATAAGGGCAGAGACCAGATAACGTCAAAAGTAAACTAAAGTAACACACACAAAGTATGATACATAAAAATACAAGTACTTGTGCACAAATGATTATGCATAGTACTTCTTCAAGTACAACCCATTCCTGGGTTCACTCAAAGGGATACCAGTGTTGTCAAATGTCGGCCTCGCCTCGGCCCATTTCATGAAGTAATCCACGGCTACAGTAGTGTAACCATGCCCCTCGGCCGAGTGAGGGTGACATGTCATGAAATCAATGCCCCCTTCTGTAAAGGGATCAATGGAGACCACAGGAACAGGCGAGATGACAACAATGATCAATGGAGTCGAAATCCATTGGTAGTTCTCAAGAGTGTGTTGTTCCAAAAATAGTATGGAACGATGATTCCCATCGTCCCAAGGGGTGTCCTCCATGAGGGACATGATCATCTCTTCAGTGGGAAAAATAACACGAAAAGGATCAGGAGACAACTCATCAACAGAAGAAGAAGAATATATTGCTAATTGAATGGCCTGATAGGCGGATTCAACCGGACTTAACGACATTGCGTCGCTGAAATGAAGATGATCTCCAGGGTCAGGGACAATCCAAGGGTCTTGTGACGCAGGAAGTTTGTGAGGTAAGGTGGAGATCATATTGATAGAAGCAACTAACGGGCATGGAACATCGGGTGGTGGAATGGGAAAAGTACCCATTAACGAGGAGTCATTTAAAAGGCCTACACCAACGTTCTAATAACCTGGTGGGGCTTTAGCAATAAACGACACGTTGCTAGTACGGGTATCAGAATTGAAGAAGGCAAGTTGGTCAACAGTAACAACCTTTCCTTGATGAGGGAAGCGTACTACATGGAAAAGTGTTGACACAACGGTGCGCATGGAATCGATCCAGCTATGGCCAAGTAAAATATTATAATCAAGGGGAGCGTCAAAGACTTCCACTTCGACTTGGACCGTCTTACCTTCTAGTGTAATGGGAAACGAAGGAAGAACACCATAAGGCTTAAAACCAGATCCATTGAAGGCTTTAAGAGTGTTTTGTGATTCATTCAAGGGAGGAGAGCCAATGGCTTTCCAACAAGCAAAAGACATTACACACGTCAAGGCACCCTCGTCGATAACAGTTCAGCAAATGTTCTTGTCAGAGACAATAACTTGTATCTGGAATGCCAGTTGACAGGGTAACCTTGGAATATGATCATCCAAGTAAAAGACTATTAGATTCGTATCTATCAGGTCAATTCCACCTATAGCTTTCAACAATGCCTTTCGTTGTGCAGGACAAGACTGAAGGACTTCAAGGGCTGAGATCGTGGAAGGTGCCTGGGCCAGATCTTCAACAATATTGTCGTTCTGGGCCGCACAAGCATGAAGATTGAAAGCCGATTTCTTAATGACACCTTTTGGGGGTGGTCACAAAACTGTATCAGATCTCGGTCGTTCAAAATGAAGAGGACCGTTAGTAGGTGGAGTCGCGGGAGATGGTTGTACCAAAGCAGGAGGTAAATCGTCAACCTTCTCCTTAGATGGAGTATAATCTTTGGCTCTAGTCGTGAGTGAAACGTTTTTTTTCTTAGAATCACTATTACACATCAAAACATATGATGTCGTAGAAGAGGAGGATTGGTCATGAATGACCAACTGATCCTGTTGTTGAGACGGGAAGGGTTGGGACAAGACAACCGGTGCAGGGGGTTTCAGGGTTCCCTGAAGGAATTTAGCGACCTCGGCACGTCGTGGACAATCCTTCATGTAGTGATCATAACCACAGATAAGGCAAGGGTATCGGGGTTTGCACTTATACCGGTCATCAACAGGGGTAGTTTTAGGTTGCTCTGCTTGATTATTATTTTTGCTCTCATTATTCTTGCCTCTCCCCTTTTTAGATTTGTTTTTACCGGCCGGGGTAGATTGGACGAAATTTACCTCAGAAGTTTTACCGATGGGAGTGGCAGGAGACGGAGCATTTGGAACATTAGAAGAAGTAGACTTAGGGTTTGTGCTTGAAACAAAATGTGATTGGGCTTGGGCAGTACCAATCACACCGTCAGCCGCATGTGAGGCAGCTGGAGTAGTTGAAGTGCTGGAAGCATTAGGATGAGGTAAATCAGGTAGTAAATCATAAAGTGTTCCCATTTGCGAATAAACGAGATCAAGATATTGAGCACGACTTATAGCTTGCTCCTCCATGATAACACCACCCATGGCAATGTCTTTACCAATTTCATTCACAAAGGATTTTGTAAACCATTCTTCCAGTAATTGATCGGGGAGTTCAAGTTTAATGAGACGTCGACGTCTTCGCCACTCATGGATATGATCAGATATATGAGTGCCTTTAGTCTGTTTGAAGGAAGTCAAAATCTCAGTCCCGGTATCATAACGGATCGGTAACTGGTAATGTGTAAGGAAATCCATAGCTAGGGTGTTGAAATCAGAGAAGAAACCTCGTGGCAATTCAATATACCACTTCGCAGCAGAACCGATAAGGGTTCGTTGAAAAAGACGTAAACGAATAGAATCATCCATAAATGAGTTGAATGAGCACCATAGGTGAAAATTCATAACGTGATTGTTCGGGTCCTCTTCCACTTTTTCGTCGAATTTAGGAATGTCTGATGGAAGCTTGGCTGGAATAACAGGCCATTGGGGAGAGTGACGAATAGGATCATTTAAAATCCTAGACAAATCTGGCAATCCAAAGTAGCAAGAAAAGGTAACTGTCGATTCACCTGCGGGTACTGGTGGCTTTGGGGTGGAAGCCCTGTCGGCAAACCAATAGGACCGTAAGTAGTCTGTCCATAATGGGAAGACCCGGGCAGATTCGGTGGTGGTTGGAGAGGATAGTAGTTCCAAGGATTGTAACCTTGAGTTTGAGCAGGGACCTAAGTTTGAGCATTCTGACCCTGACCCCAAATAGGATTAGGTATACCCGGATATGGTTGGCCTATAGTAGGTACAAGCTGTTGTCCCCCAATCGTTTGAGGAAGATTTTGTATCATCTGATTCCAATACTGGTCCAAAGAGAGAGGTATATTTTGTCCAAAAGGTGGGGTTAGTCCCCCTATCGTAGGTGGTGTTCCAACCGGAAGTTGTGTCCCAATCAAAGGTTGTGTAGTAATTGGAATATGTCCGGTAAGAGGAGGTTGAATCATACCACCTTTTCCACCAATGGGAATCTGCAAGGTTGGTGTAATGGACGAGATAGTGCCACTAGGATTAGGATTTCCAGAAGGAAATTAAAGGAGTGTCGGAATAAAACTGGGAATAGGGTTCCCAGGAAAAGAAGGACCACCTGGAGAACCAGCTGAGGTTTGTAGAGGTGTTGGAGCAGAAGCATTCAACAAAGCATTCAATGCATGGTA
This sequence comes from Picea mariana, assembly GCA_032191745.1. NCBI lineage: Eukaryota > Viridiplantae > Streptophyta > Pinopsida > Pinales > Pinaceae > Picea > Picea mariana. The sequence continues at coordinate 10,105 of JASDQU010192631.1, read as the reverse complement.
TCCGGGTGGTAGTGTCAGAGTGACATTGGGCATTCGTTGTGTGTTTATAGGAGCAAGACCAGTTGTAGTGAACCTGGTTGGGACACTCATAGTGTTCGCGAGATGGGCCATCTCAACAGGGAGAGTAAAGTGATAAGTGGTATTCAGAGGTACAGTCTCTGTCTCAGAAAACACTGGAGGGTTGATTTCGGAGACCACAGGCGAACCAGGACTAAAAAGGGTCCTGCGAAAATCACCTACAGACCAAAAAGGATCTTGGCCTTCTACACCGGAAAAAGGCCCAACGGGTGATCCAGAAAAGGTAACAACTAATTCTTCGGAAGAATTTAATCGCATAAAAGGTCGTTCACCACGGAAAATTCGAAATTCCTCTCTAGTATTGGTAATTCGAAAAGGTTCTAGAGAGTTAGTTGATTCCACTTGTGGTGTGGTAACAACGGTGGCTTCACCTTGCCGAGGAGAGCCCTCAGGTGTAGCTGTAGGCAAGGGTTGTGAACCGTCCAGATGCTCTGGAGATAAACCCTGCATTCTACGTGAATGACGTGGGGGAGCTATTGTAAATGAGTGACAAAGTTCACAAAGAAAATCCTTTGGTCAACTTCGAGAAACAAACAACACGCGCTAGTAAACAAAATCTAAGAAGCGATCACCAGGCAAACAAGACATTCTAATTTCGAAGCCACTAGTTGGTGATGAAATACAACGTCGCAACAACGAGACAAGAAGGGGTGGGGCTAGAGTGGAAAATTTACACTGACGACCTGCTTAATGGACTTACACCCTGGTGCAAGCTCCCACACATAATCGTGGGTATACCCTCCAAGGAGTCTGATTGAGTTTGGTCAACGTCAATTCCAGGTACCGTGAAGAATTTCCCCTCCACAGTCACCTTGGGTAAGAACCTAGAGAGATAGACCACTAAGGTCACCACCAACAACAATAAAGCCTAGGGGGACAGTCGACAGTCCGATCCACACGCAAGGGCAGGGTATCTATCCCGAAATCAACTCAAAAGGCTTCCACTCATCATTGTGGGTATACCTCCGAGTGATCCCCATAATACGTGCAATCTCTACACTGATACCAGCAAAGCAGGGTGAGTAACTCTGCCAATACCAATGCGACCTCGTGCTTGACCCTTGTGTGAGAAAGGCTTCCCAGTACAAGATGTTGCAAATGGAATTTAACACTCCCTAACACAAGATGCTATTGTGTGTTTTGTGCTTTTGTGGAGTGTATTTCTCTTCCTACTCCAAAGTGTTAGCCTAGCTAAATGTTGGTGTAAAAGAGCCCTAGAAAAGAGTTACTAGATAAATTTTACGATTACGCAGTGTTATTAAAGGCTGTTGTTTACTCAAAGGTAACGAAAATGAAACTTATATTGTATGACTCTGACCCAACAATGCAAGGATGAGAATGAAATATATCACTTTTCGTTCAATGAATCCTATGTATGGGAGAGAGAGAAAGTTTTCCAGATCAACCATGAACTACAATGAAAAATTTCCTTTCAAATGCCAACACAAATAATCATTTATCAAATAGAACTACTATATTGTGTCTTTTTCAAATACTTCAACAATCTCAATAATTTGATTTTTCAATGTTTTCTAAAAACAAAAAACAAGTTTTTGAAAGAAAAAATTTTGTTCACTTTCCAAAAAGGACCCTCACTATGCCAATGAGAGCACAGAAAATCAAATCAATGAACAAGCAAATAACCCAATCTACTCTTTCAATGAAATCAAAAACAAAGAGCAAACCAATGTAGTCTTTTCAAATGCAAGAGAAAATGATCTTTCAAACCATAAACAAATGAGAAAACCAAGCAAACTTAACTTTCAACCAATCACTGGATCTTAACTAATCAAACACACTCAGAGTCTGAAGTCAGAGAGAATGGTTTTGCCAAGAAAAGCCAAGAAATGAAAGTCAAGCCAAAAATGACAAGAAAAGCCTTAAAACTCTAAGACTGTTCATACATGCAAACAAAGGTAAGAAAGATATCAATCAGAGGTCCAAGAAACTCATAAGAGGCAATCAAACTGATCTGGGCAGCTGAAAATACCAAAACTCAAATCCAAACTTTTGAAAAAAAATGTTCGCAGGCAGGCAATATAACACAGTACGAGTATCATTGATTCTTGTAAGTGACCCTTGAGCAGGATGCGAGAACCCCGCACTGAAACCTATGGGCAGAGTGAAAACTCTACCTATTCTCGTAGGCTGCAATGAAGTGCAGTGCGAGAATTCCTGAACATAATAAAAAATTTAAAAAATGAAGCACAATTCAAAAAGGCTTCTGGACCTAGAAGGTCTATCAGGATATCCTAAAGACTCAGAGACTGATAGGACAGGAAAAAAATGAAACCAGAGAAAATGGCCACAGAAAAATATCAAAAGCCACAAAGAAAATGGGATGTTCCCCAGTGGAGTCGCCAATTTTGTTATTGGATAAATCCGTAAGTGCGGACACAAACCGATCTCCCTAGATCCACCTGGATCTAGAACAAAGCAAGACAGAATATGACTCTTTCCCTAGATTCTAACCATTGAATTAAATAAGAGACAAGAACAAAGAAAATACCTTATGATCACTTCCTTTGGTCTTTGTTTCTCTCTCTTCACTCCAGTGCTCTCGTACAGTCAAGACCAAAACAATACAAACCAACCGAAGTGAATAAAGCACAATCTATTCAACAGTCAGTCTATGTATATGATCAAGGAGTTATACAATAAAGTGGAACTAACGTTATGGGAAAGGGACATATTACTGTATCATATTAATGGAAAGTAAAGATTACAACCTGAGCCTTGATGTTGCAAACTTCCTTTCAATGGCCCTTGGCTCCGACACACACACTTGCTCACTTGCATGAAGAAGATCAACCACCTTTGATAAGCTTGCTGGAGTTTCCTAGCTGCTGTAGCTTCAATCTTTCATCAATTCTCCAATGAGACTTGCTTCTCCTTGTTTTCTTAACCTTTTCCATGAGAATTCACTCAATATATAGGAGAGAATGAATTAGTTACTTGGATAGGAATGATCCCAAAATATCAGGGAATCTAGTACTAGGATAACCATTCGAATGCCATCTCATCCTTCTAGAAGATTCCCTTCTAGAAGCTTCGAGAATTCATCTTTTTACCTTCTTTAGAAAGAGTTCGCACCCTAGCAGTTCAACACAGTGTGAACTTCTCGCACCCTCGCTTAAGGCATCCTCTGAGAATCATGCATTCTCGCAGGCAAATATTCTAGCAGCCTGCGAACAGTCCTCAAAAATGTGATTTATGGAAAGAGATGAAGGTAATTTTTCTCAGGAAAAAGTTCTAATGAAGAGACTGAATACACCATCATCAATACATCATCATGATGACCAAAATCATGGGTAACAGTCTTCTCTGTTACAGTCGAGCTCAACCTCTCTGTTGCAGTTACAGGCTTCAACGCTCTTCCATCTGTCAATCGCCTCTATGACCAGTCTTCATTCCACTGGCAGATTCCTTGAGACTCTTCGGCTCCTATGGGAATTACATAGAAGTCTCTTTGAGTCCTCTGGAAAAAACCATCAGTGGTTTCTAGCAGTTACAGTGCGAACCTTGAAATGGAGCCTAGCTATGCTAGCTCCTTCCACTTACGTAACCACCAATGGTGACCACCGACTACATAGACATTTCTCCATTTCGGCATTTGACAATTCAGCATTTGTGTGATCAAGTGTCTCAACACTCCAAGTCGCGATCCCTGAAATGGAGCTTGGTTGCACTAGCTCCTTCCTCCATCTTCCGCAGATGTGACCATTGGCTGTGACCATAGCTTTATTTGAAACTGCATTTTGCAATTTCGCGTTTTGCGAATTTGTTGCGAGTCACTCTGGATCTTCCAACTCCCAATCCCCAAAACTTTGAAAGAATGAGCTCTTCTCTACAGCTCTTCGACGATGTGACCACCGATGGTGACCAAGCCTCATTCAAAACTGCATTTTGCAATTTCGCGTTTCGGCACTTCGAGACTCCTGTGATGAAGAGTCTCGGGTCTTGACTCCTCCATCTCCTAGTATCTGAAACTCTAAAATGAAGTTATTTCCTGTTCTACAAAACCCTTTATTGATGTGCCTATTTCGGGATTTCGACGTTCCGGTATTTCTGTGATGAAGTGTTTCGACACTTCCAACTCCCGGTATCCGAAACTATCCTCCTGCTTTCGGGATTTCGGCATTTCACATTTTTCGATTCCGAAACTCCTGATGATGAAGAGTCTCGACTCTTCCAACTCCTGGTATCCGAAGATTCCCTCCTGCTTTCGAGATTTCGACGTTTCACATTTCGCGATTCCGGGACTCCTGATGATGAAGAGTCTCGACTCTTTCAACTCTCGGTATCTAAAATTGTCCTCCTGCTTTCAGGATTTTGTAATCCTGCTTCACCTTGCTCTTTAAAGAACATGAAGTTTCTCTTGGATCCAACACCAGTCGGACCTCGGGCTCAGATCTGACGTTCATCGGGAATTCTCAATGGGATCCAATGATCACTGTCACTTCTCCTCCTGGGCTTACACATCCTCCTAACTTGGAAAAATTTCTAAGTGTCAAAGGCCTCGACCTTTGATCTGTCTAAGATCCTGGGTACGTTATCTCTCTTGAGCTTTGGCAATGAGTTAACCTCATCCCTGGTGCACACCTACGCACTGCGTGTGACTCTACGCTAATCCTCATGAGCTGAGTTAACCTCGTCCCTAGTGCACACCTAAGCACTACGTGCGACTCTGCGCTAATCCTCCTGAGCTTACGTTATCCCTTTTTTTCCATCGCTACATACTCTGATCTTTCCATCAATGACAAGCACACCTGCCTGAAAACATGCCAACAATATCCCCCTTTGGAATTGATGGAAACCTTGAATGACTGCACTAATCTGTTTGGACCTCCAACTGTAGCATCCGGTCTAGACCACTTCTTTTCTCCCCCTTTGACATCATTTTCAAAGAAAACATGCTCCCCCTCAGCTATTGCAGTATTTTTAGGAGGTGTCAGATATTCAATCAATACAAAACTCCCCCTAACAGGATGGACTCTCTTAGTTGTGAGACGGGATGACACCCAACGTCTGTCGGATATATTCAAATGGTGTCTTGGCTGGGGGTTTAGTAAAGATGTCTACAATTTGTTTTGTGGTTGGAATGTAATGGACCTGAACAACCTGATTCGTGACCTGTTCTCTCATAAAATGGTGTTCTCTCATAAAATGGTATTTTATGGGAATATGCTTGGTCTTGGAGTGGAATACAAGATTCTTAGACACACTAATGGAACTAGTGTTATCACAATGAATTGGGATCAGTGCAGTGTATTTTACCTCCAAGTCTGCAAGTGTCTGAATCATCCATAATACCTGAGTGCAACAGGTAGCAGCAGCAATGTACTCTGCCTCTGTAGTTGATAAAGAAATGGAACCTTTATTTTTACTCAACCATGCTACTAGAGAATCTCCTAAGAAGAACGCACATCCACTCGTGCTTTTCCTTTCATCCATGCAATTAGCCCAATCAGCATCTGAGTAGACTGATAATTGAAAATTCTGATACTTAGGATACCATAGGCCATAGTTCATTGTTTCTTTCAAATATCTGAATATCCTTTTGACAGCTAGCAAATGAATCTGTTTAGGTGCAGACTGATATCTTCCTACCATCCCAACAGCATGCATTATGTCTGCACGAGATGTTGTGATGTACAGCAGATTTCCTATCATCGACCTATATGAACTTTGATCAACATCAGGTGAGTCATCATCCTTGCTTAATTTGCATCTAGTAACCATAGGTGTGCCCACAGGTTTAGAATCTTCCATTTGAAAAAATTTCAACATTTCTCTTAAATATTTTTCTTGAGAAATGAACATCCCTTCAGACCTCTGAGTAATTTGCAGACCTAGAAAAAATGATAGTTCACCTAACATAGACATTTCAAACTCATACTCCATGGAAGAAGAAAACCATTGTACCAATGAATCCTTATTACATCCGAAGATGATGTCATCTACATAGACCAACACGATGAGCAAATCATTATCCTTTGTTTTGATATATAGATTGTTGTCAATTGTTCCTCTCTTGAACCCTTTGACTTTGAGATACGTACCCAGTGTTTGATACCTGGCACGAGGGGCTTGTTTTAACCCATATAAATATTTCTTCAGCTTGCATACTAAGTCAGGGTTATCAGACAGTTTGAAACCCTCTGGTTGTTTCATATAGACTTCTTCATTTAAATCTCCATTTAGAAAAGATGACTTGACATCCATTTGATAGACTTTAAACCTTATATGACGAGTATAGGCAAGAAATATTCCGATAGCTTCTAATCTTGCTACGGGCGCAAATGTTTCATCAAAATCCAGTCCTTCTATTTGAGCATAGCCTTTACAAACCAATCTTGCTTTGTTCCTGACAACTTGTCCCTACTCATTCAACTTATTCTTAAAGATCCATTTGGAACCAATGATATTTTTACCTTCCCGTCTATGAACCATCTCCCACGTATTGTTTTTCTCAATCTGATCAAGTTCATCATTCATTGCTTTAACCCAATGGTCATCTTTTCTATCTTCATTAAAGTTCTTGTGTTCTAGCATGGATATGAAAGCTATATGTGATTGCTCGGTGTTTTTGATTATCTTTCTCCTGGTTTTTACACCTTTGTCTTTTTCACCAATTATCTGACTTGCAGGATGATTCTTTTGAATGATTCTGGAGGAGGAATTTGAAGTTGTCTACTGATTTGAGTCTGTCTAAGTATCTGTGTCTTCGTCTGATTCAGAGTCTTTGTTTTCTGATTCTTGGACCTATTCATCTTCAGCTTCAGTTGTGTCCTTTGTAGAAGACTCATTATTGTATACCTCTCTTGATGGGATTCCCTCATCAACTTTTACGTCAATACAGTCAACCATTTTATGCAGCCTCTTATTATAGCATCTGTATCATTTACTGTTTGTAGCATACCCTAAGAAGATACCTTCATCATCCCTGTCATCATATTTTCCAAGGTTTTCATCATTATTCTTTATGTAACATTTACTCCCAAAGACTTTGAAGTGTTTGATTGAAGCAGGTCTCCCATACCACAGTTCATAAGGTGTCTTGTCACTTTGTGGTCAGAGGTGGGCTTTGTTAAGAACATGGACTGTTGTGTGTATTTCTTCTACCCAGTAGGTTTGACCAATGTTCTTCTCATTCATCATTTACCTGGCCATTTGCTGCACTATTCTGTTTTGCCTCTCAATTACTCCATTTTGTTGTGGAGTTCTTGGGATTGTGTATTCTCTCTTGATCTCGTGCTTATCACATAATTCCTTGAAATCACTTGACATAAATTCTCCTCCTCTGTCTAATCTTACTTCCTTTAACCTCTTGCATGTTTGATTCTCATTTAAAGCCTTAAATATTTTAAACTTCTCAAATGCTTCATCTTTTTCCTTGAGAAAGGCAACCCAAGTAAGTCTGGAGTAATCATCAATAATCAGCATGAAGTAGTTTTCTCTCCCTGTGCCTTCCTGTCTTGATGGTCCACATAAATCCATATGAACTAGTTGGAGTGGTTTCTCTGTTGAAGTAAAGCTCTTGGATTTAAACGGTGTCCTGGTTAGCTTTCCTACTTGGCAGGGTTTACACATAGAATCTTGGGGCTTTGATATTCTCTGAAGATCTTTTGTTGCCTCGAGATTTTTGAGCTTGATTAAGTGGTCAAAATTTAGATGTCCAAGTTTCCTATGCCATAACCATATTTCATCATGTTTTCTTAGATGACACTCTTCTCTATCTTCTTTCAGCACATATACATTATTTTTTGTCCTTGTTCCTTTGGCCACACCTTGCCCTGAGTTTACAGACTTTATCTTGCAGTCCTTGGACGTGAACACCACTTCACATCCTCTATCACACATTTGACTTACACTAAGAAGATTATGTTGCAGCCCATCTACAAGCAGAACATCTTGGTATTTTCCTTTTCCATTACTTAAACTCACCATCCCTTTACCCCTTATTTTACCTGGAGCATCATTTCCAAAGGTTACGTTTCCTGATTTTCTTTCACTTAGAGATAGAAACTTACCTTTGTCTCCCGTCATATGTTTGGAGCATCCATTGTCTATATACCAAGGTTTCGTTTGTCTTTGAGCTGACAACACTAATCCACACTTGTCACTTTCTTTCTTCTTCCAAACCTTGACATTTTCAGCAGGGGAATCCAAATCTAGTTCATAGTTCCTTAAACGACAGTCAACAGATTTATGTCCATAGTTATGACATATGTAACATTCTGGTTCATTGAATAAAGGATCATAACGATTTTTATGCTTAACCTGTGTCATTTTCCCATCCATCAAGTGATTTGCAGTCTATGGTGGTTTGTTACTTGTTTGTCTCATTCTTTGTTGTGGTAGATATCTATACCTTGAATGTCTTGATTGCTCATAATTTAATTTTAAAGAACAGTTTACAGCTTTATGACCAAAGTTAGAACAAAAGAAACAATATCCATAGAAAAAACGTTAGTACTTGGAAAATGGTTGTCTTCTTTGAACAGGTCGATTTCTTCCATGTTGATGATTTCCTTGAGCATGGAGTGCATTATTTCTTTGTTCTATAGATTCAGTCCTGGCACCTTTTTATTTACTCCTCCTGGGCAGTTGATTGTCTTCCTTTGTTTCTACAGGTTTGTTGTTTTCATTGGTTGTAGATTTGACAAACTTGATGGATTCTTTGTTTCTTGGCTAACCACTACTTGATCCCTCTTCATAACCAAAACCAGTTTTCAGCTTTGGATTCCTTTGTTGATTCAGAATAGTGGCTAATCCTTCTGAGGCTTTGATACTTGACAGATTCTGATGATACAAGGCTTGAAAATTCTCCAACTCTTTCCTATTTTTCACTACTTCTTCTTCTAGAGCTTTACATCTTGCCTTCTTTTCTGATAACTATTGTTTCAGAATGTCTTCAATTTTTTTTGCCTCTTCTAATTCTACTTTTAGCAGGGCAAAGTCTTCATCGGGTTGTTTACTGTCTTTCTCGAACTGTATCAGCAATTGTTTTTGCTTTCTGTTCTTAATTCTGAGCCTGTCAATCTCTTCCAGTGCACTGATCAATTCTCCTTCCATATCAACCACAACTTCTTCATTATCCTCACTTCCTGTGCTTTTATTATCATAATCCTCTTTGGCCATAAGTATGAAGTCATTTAGTTTATTTTCAATAGAGGGGTCATTGTCTTCATCATCTGAAGGATCATCATCATTGTTTACACAAAGACTTTTCTTCTTAAAATTATTCTCTTTAAAGAAATTTATGTGTTTGTGCTTCTCCTCATCATCACATGTCTGATCCTTTCCTTTGTGAGGACATTTATTTCCAAAATGACCTATCTTACCACAGTTGAAACATTTGAAAGGAAGTTTACCTTTGTATTTTCATGATCCCTTCTTCAGTCTCTTCACAAATTTTGCTTCAATTTCATCGGGCTCAAAATCCTCATTCTTGTCTACTTTAAATGATGCTTCTCTGGAGATGGGTTTATCTTTAACTATTCTCATTTCATATGTAGTCAATGTTCCTAGAAGTTAATCAAACTCCAAGTTTTTTAGATCATTAAGTTCTTCTATAGCAGAGACCTTCGGGTTGAACCTATCTAGTAGAGATCTCAAAATTTTATGAACTAAAGAAGGTTCCTCAATTTTTTCACCAAGTGCTTTCATTGCATTTACCAGTTCTTCAACTCTCAGAAAGTATTTTCCAAGTTTCATCTTCTTTCATCTTCAGTTGTTCAAATTGTACTATGTATATTTGAAGCTTGGCGTCCTTTACCTTCTCATTACCTTCATAACTGCTAATAAGTTTGTCCCACATTTCTTTGGCAATTCCTAGGTGCATAAATTTTACGAATTCTGCTTCTGCAAGCCCACTCAATATAGCATTCATAGCCTTAGCGTTGAAGCTAAATTCTAGCTTGTCATCCTTATTAGTTAGTACAACTGGCTTTACATAACCAATATCTACCACATCCCAGACATCTGCACCTAAAGCCATTATGTAGGTTCTCATTCTAACTTT
>JASDQU010192629.1:5163-16978 GCA_032191745.1 Picea mariana | reverse complement strand
TGGTGGAGCCATCCAATGGTCTAGGGTTGTGGGTGTGGTGTTGTCGGCAGGGCCGACCGCTTGTTTCCCTCTACTAAGATGAGGTTCTTCTGGCTACCAATATCCACGATGAAATGCAGCAGGGTGCCTTTTATCCATATCTGTGAATGGAAGAGGTGTTCTCCTTCTTTTGGCTCGTCTGGTTCACCAGGCTGGAGCTTGGTGGTAGCAATGGTGCAACTGGGTTCTGCATCAATGATCCATCTTCCCCTTTCTAGTTCTGTCTGAGAGTCTGAACCTGCATCTAATTCAGAGGCTTTCACTTTTGCCACTAGTGACTACTTTGAGCGACAGTCAACAATGTTATGCCAAGGGCTCTTATGGAAGTCACACCACTTCCCTATATCTTTCTTTGTCTTTTCGGTGTCCTAATTTTCTTACGGCTTGGACTGGTTGTCCTGATACTGTCCATATTTACTTTTTCCTTTGTTCTATGGGTTGGGGCTTCCCTTTCCTATATTTTGTTGTGAGGGGTTCCTAGGCCCAGATAACCATGTCTTTTGTTTGAGCTTCTGCTCGATTTTGATGACATATCGGTAGGCCATGCCCAAGGATGAGATGTACAAAAATTCCATTTCAATATGGATGCATCTATGTAGAGCACCACAATAATTAAGCACCCGATGTCTCTTTGAATATTTTATACCTAGCTTGGTGTGCAAGGTATGAAAGATATTCATGAAATCTGGCACTGCTTGGTCTCTTTCTTGCCGCAGTGTGGTCCATTTGGTATACAAGTCGTCATAACTTCTGACAGGATAGTATTATTCCTTAATAGAATCCTTGAAGGAATGCCAGGTGTTCGTGATTGTAAATAGTGAGGGTTCCTCTATTTCCTTTTTCTCACAGAAAGTTTCCCACCAATATTTGACATGGGGAACGACTTTGAGGAGCGCAAAAGTAATATTTTCTCTATTCAAAAAGTTATGGACAGAAAAATACCCTTCTAGTATATTCCACCACTTTTTTATAGCATCTGCATCTATCTGACCTTCAAATATAGGGATATCAAAATTTATTTGTACCTTGAAGGGGGTGGCGCCTCTACTCGAAGAAGATGTGTCGCCTGTTGGTAGTCGTCGAAGGATTTGCGTGAAACTATCCATCATCTCATTCCTTTATTGTGTGAGGGATTCCTCAATCAACAGTTTGAAAGGATATCCTATCCTGTCATCTTTATTTTCTCCTACTATGAGAGGTCTCTTGGGTGTGCGAGATATTTTGTCCTCAAGAGAAACAAGCTCGAGACCCAACTCTTTGTACTCCGAGCTTATTGGGGACATGCATTAAGATGACAAGGAGCAGACCGCTCTGATACCATTGATCTAGATTTTATGAGAAGAATGAAATGAATACAGATTATTACCAGGTGCTTAACAAAAAATAACAAAGATACAGTAAAACTGGTTTTCTATTCAATAAGGAAATAAGCTGAAACTATAAAATGTAGCGGAAACAAGCTTGCTAGAATGGTGGCGACTTATCTCTGAGAAGAGATGTGATGAATGTGCTCATTAGAAAGAAGATGATTACAATGAGGCTCTAAAGGCATTTTTACAATAAACAGGAATGCTAAAATCTCTATACATCCAAAAACCTAACCCTAGGAGATGAAGTGCCAAAAGTCATGTGGGCCTTGTTTGGGTAAGTTAGTACATCAACTTCTCAGGGTTGTAACTTTTGCATACGACCTCCGTTTTAAGTGTATGATATCTCGTTGGAAAGGTATCATCGAGGAGATTCATTTTTGGGGATAAATCATGCCTTTGAATATCATAGAGAATTTCTATCTTGAAAAACCTTCATTTAGGCCCTCAAAATGACCCTGGAAGTTAAAACTGCTAAAAATAGTAAATTGCCAAAATTGTCAGAAAACTGTTTTGAGCTAGTTGGAAGAGGTGGGTGGCCACTGACATACACCTAGATCAGCCTAACTTTTGAAAGGCTTGGGATGACCAGAAGAAGTTTAAGAAAGAGCAGAGGCAGAAGGGAAACAAACCTCCCTTTTTCAGAAACAGTCCTCAAGGACAACCAACGTTTAGAGAGCCGAGAATGGCTAAAGTAGGGGAACAAAGGCCAAGAAAAATGTCGATTCAGTGTTGGGGTTGTCAAGGAAACCATAAGTACATATATTGTCCCCACAAAAATGGCAAGTGAGAGCTGTCCATAATGTTCAGCAAGCTGAAACAGTGGAGGACATGGGAAGTAGAATACCAAGGATCTATGTGGCCTTGGACAACAAGCAAGATGAATTTAAATAACACATGATTGAAGTAGAAGGTATGATCAAAAACCATGACTTTACTATTTTAATTGATTCAAGGGATATCCATAGTTATGTAGATCCTATAGTGGTGTAAAGTTTGCAATTGTCGAGAAACAAACATGAAAAATATTGGTTAGTGCAGTTGCCTACAGAAACAAAGAGGAAAGTCACTGAGTTGGTTAAGTCCTGTCTAGTAGACATTAATGGATTGAGCACAAAGGATGAATTGAATATTCTTCCTTTAGGGTCTTATGACTGTCTAATTGAGATGGACTGGTTGGACCAACACCATGCCATCTTGGACTATTGTAATAAGTCATTCACTTTCCTGGATGAGGAAGCGAATCGGAAAACAATCGAAGGAATTCCTAGAGCTGTTGCTATCAGATAAATCTCAACAATCCAGTTGAAGAAGTGCTACAGAAAAGGCTGTCAATTATTTGCAGCCCATGTGGAGGAAACAACTAAGGATAAGGTGTCAGGTATCGAAGACCATGCATTACTAAAAGAGTTTGAATATGTATTTCAGGAGGTACCCGGACTACCTCCTAAGAGAGATATTGACTTCTCTATAAATTTTATGTTTGGAGTAGCTCCAATGTCGAAATATCCTTACAGAATGAGTATGCCAGAGATGAAAAAGTTACAATTTCATATTGAAGAGTTTCTGAAGAAGATGTATATACACCCAAGTGTGTCACCTTTGGAAGCCTCGATTCTATTCGTGAAGAAGAAAGATGGAAAAATGAGATTGTGTATCGATTTCAGACAATTGAACAAAGTGACTATAAATAACAAGTATCCTCTTCCAAGGGTTGATGACCTCTTCGATCAATTGAAGGATGAAAAGATATTTTCAAAGATAGATCTCAGGTTGGGATATCACCAGGTAAGGATAAAGGATGAATACATCAACAATACTTCCTTTAGAAAAAGGTATGGTCATTACGAGTTCACAGTGGTGCCATTTGGGTTGTCAAATGTACCTGTTTTTTTTATGTGTCTGATGAATGGTGTATTCAGGGACTATTTAAACAAGTTTGTCATAGTCTTTTTGGATGACATTCTGGTGTATTCCAAGTTAGAGGAAGAGCATGAACAACATATGAGGATGGTGTTGTAGGTGTTAAGAGAGCATCAACTATATGCCAAGTTGAGCAAGTGCTCGTTTTATCAGGAGTAGATCCATTACCTGGGGCATATTATTTTGAAGGATGGGATAGTTGTAGACCCTGAGAAGATTGAGGCCATTAGAGGATGGTCATTGCCAAAGAATGTGACAGAAGTTAGATCCTTCATGGGTTTATATGGTTATTACAGAAGGTTTATCACAGGGTTCTCAAGGATAGCTCACCCTATCACTTCCTTGCAAAGGAAGGAGAAGATTTTTCAATGGACAGAGGAACGTGACAAAAGATTTCAGAGATTGAAGCAACTGTTAACCAGTGATCCAGTCTTGAGGATGACAGATCCAAACAAATATTTCAAGGTATGCACTGATGCATGTAAAGAAGGACTGGGAGGAGTCCTCAATCAGAATGGATTCGTAATTTGTTATGAATCCAGAAAGTTGAAAGAGAACGAAAGGAACTATGAAACTCATGATTTGGAGTTGGCATCCATAGTACACGCTCTAAAGAAGTGGAGGCATTACCTCATGGGAAGGAGGTTTGAACTAAGAATAGACCATAATGGTCCGAAGTACTTGTTTGATCAGCCAACCTTGAATGCTAGACAAAGTAGGTGGCTGGAATTTCTCTATGAGTACGATTTTGATATCAAGCATATCAAAGGGAAGGAAAATAAAGTGGCTAATGCACTCATCAGGAGAGTACACAAATTACATGCTACAACCATTAGCATGTACTGAATTGATATAAAAGGAAGAATTTTAGATGTCGCAAATGCATATTTGCAGCACATGGAGTAGGTAGCAAAGCTACAACAAGGTGAGATTCCACAGAAAGTGGAAAGTTATAAATTGGAAACCGATGGAACACTTCTGTACAAGAACATAATTTATGTACCTAATGTCTAGGACTTGAAACGTATGATTTTTCATGAAATGAATAATGTGCCTTATGCAGGGCACCCGGGATATCAGAAAACCGTGGCAACAATCAGGAGCCATTACTTTTGGCCAGGTATGAAGAAGGAGATAGTTGAATAAATCACCAGATGTATGGAATGCCAGAAGGTTAAAGTGGAGCACAGACACCTAGGAGGGTTATTGCAACCTTTACCGATTCCTGAGTGGAAGTGGGAAGTGTTGACAATGGACTTCATCATAGGATTGACCAAGACCGACAAGCATCACGATTCAATTATGGTGGTGGTGGAAAATATTATGAAAGCTTCTCATCTCATTCTGTTAAAGACTACTCACAAGGCAACGAATGTTGCCAACTTATTTATGAAGGAAGTGGAATGATTGATTTGGATTCCCAAGACAATTGTGTCCGGCAGAGACTCGAAATTCACCTCATATTTCTGAAAAGGGTTATTCAAAGGGTTCAAAATGAATCTGAATTTCAGTACAACTTATCATCCTGAGTCTGATGGATAGATAGAGAGGGTGAGCAGGGTAATAAAAGACATGCTAAGGATGTATGTGATGGACAAACCATGAAAATGGGAAGACTACTTGCACTTGGTAGAATTCGACTACAACAATGGGTATCAAGCATCATTGAAGATGAGCCCATTTGAAGCACTTTATGGAAGAAAGTGAAATACTCCAGTAAGATGGGATAATCCAGCTGACAGGGCAGTAGCTGGGCCAGAGTTTCTCAAGGAAATGAAAGAACAAATGCTAAAAATCAAGTAGAATTTAAATGCTTCCCAAGACAGGAAGAAAAATTATGCTAATAAGAACAGAACCCACAGAGAGTTTAAAGTGGGTGATCATGTTTTCCTAAAAGTGAAAGCCAATGAAGTTTCTTGAATCTAGGAAACTGTGCCAAGTTGGTAACTGGATTTTGTGTGCCATTTGAAATCCTAGAAAGGATTGGGCCAGCTGAATATATGCTTGCATTAATTGCATCCATGACTGTACATACTGTGTTTCATGTTTCATTGCTTAAGAAATATATACCTGATGCTAATCATGTAATTGATTGGAATGTGATTCAAGTGGAGCAAGAAGGTGTCCTACAAGTGCATCCTGTGCGCATATTGGACCAAAAAATAAAACAGCTCCAGGATCGAGCCATAGGGCTTGTAAAGGTCCAGTGGACCTTGTACAGTCCTAAGGAGTCAACATGGGAGCATGAAGATGCTATGCAGGAAGAATATCCACATCTTTTTGAAGATTTTTGAAATCTTACTGAGGCTGTGTAAAAGCTGCGCTGAGGACAGTGAAAAAATAAGGGGAGGGGATTGTAATATCCCCAAGGACGAGCCCTGTTGTAATCATGTTTATGAATTGTAAATCATTTTTTGTAGGCTAGTGAGATGAGTATTGATAAGCTGGTAGGATTACATGTTTATTAGGCCGAAGAGCCTAAGTGTTAAGGCTAGGAGCCTATTTTTGTAAATGTAATATGTAGAACATTAATAAAGAATAAACATCAATGTGTGTAGACCAACCACGAAGAAAGAGTGATGGGGGACTAAGCTTCCACAAGGTGGGTAAGGGAAAAGGGGCTAAAAGGTTGGAAAGAGAGGCTAAATGTTGAGCCTAGGGGATAAGACTAGGGGCTTAAGTCCTTGGGAATAATGATTTATTATTATTCCCACAGTTATGATAAATGCATGTTTTTATCTTAAGTTCCTAGAAGCAGAACATGTGCAAAAGGGAACACATTTTATGGAGCGCATGCAACCTCATGGGCGACATGTGTCATCCCTGGCACATGCAATTTAACCCAAAGATTGAACCGTGGAGGGGGTTCATTATCCATTCCATTGTGAGTTGTTTGAACTGAGGTGAGCTCTGCATCTGTGTTCGATATGCCTCACATAGCTTGGGTTGGGAAGCCTGTGATGTTTTTCTGGAAAGTTGATTCACCTCGGTCCGAACAATAGAAGTCTTTGTTCATCCTCTACATTGATTGAGTCTTGTCACCTTTGACAGTCATTATATTTCTATATTAATTCTAATATAACAACTATCGTTCCCTTGTCACGATTATTGTTCCTTTTGTTGTTCATTTGAACAGAACGATTGTTATTCCTTTTGTTATGATTGTTGTCCCTTTGCAGGGGTTGCATCTCTGGAGGACGAGTGTTGAAAACGAAAGGTAGGAACCTACGTAGGCAACAAGTAAAACACTTGCGCCAATTCCTACCTTTGGATGATGCATATAGGTTATATTTTAGGACATCTTTAGAACCCAACAATACTCCCAGGAAGAACAGGCATGTGGGGAATGAGAGTCCGTGAGTAGTGGGTGTAACAAGGCTCTTGGGGAGAATTCTTCTGATTGCTCTCTGTAGTTTTTCATGTATTTCCTCATCCTAGTCTAGCATTCCCTTACCTTGGGTTGAGCTTAGTCCCAGCTTAGAGGTGACCCACTGTTGAGCGTGATGAGTAGTGAGGTCTAAGGCTTGGAGGCTCGTGGAAAGTTTGCACGTGGTTGGTGGAATTACCACAGTTTCAAAGATAAGTATCAGTTTTTGCTTAATATTATGTTTTGCATGCCTATGATGCTTATATGTTATCATGTATTCTGTTGCACATATGAGTTATTTTTAATGTCCTTGATTATCTGTATTAGCACTAATCATGTTCTTACTCTGTATTGTTTGATTAAATATGTTAATTAGATTTAATATGCACTTATATATATAAGTATGAGAATGTTCCACGTGGTAGCGTTTCCTGGAAAGTGGATTGATGGTTGGGGATGTTACACTTCCTATGGATAGATCTAATTCTCCCACACAACCAATTTTCTCAAAGCTCACAAGTTATAAACTCTCACCAAAATTCCAATCCACTAGCTCACTTTCTCCTCTAGTCTACGTAGTCAAAGGAATGAATCCACTTATCTACCATGTATTCCCTCAGGCTATCCCATTTCCCTCTAAGAATCCATCATAGGCTGGCTAAGAAACTTCTCTACTAGGGACTCCAATAATTTTTAGTTGTCATGGATTTTTCCCCAATGACAATAAATTTTCATGCACTTGGAATAATTATCACATAGTATTCATAAAAACCACACTCCTATTACAAATAATAGTATGGCATAGGCTCTCCCAAAAACCTCGAGGAAGAATGAACTGAAAAATCCTTCCACAACAGCCAAAAGTCCAGGATTATATTTCCATGCTCCCAACTCACCAGGTGTCTTCCTAAGAAGCCCATGTACTTCACTTGGGAATCAATCCCAAGTTTGATATAACTTAGAATAATATAATACAAGGACTTAGGATTAATGTTAAATTAATATTATTTTACTTTGGGCCCCTCTTGTGCCCTTAAGCCCCCTTTCATCCCTCTCTTATGGAATCATACCCCTATGTATTTCATCCTTATCTGTCTATAACTTGTGATGTATTTTATTAACATTATTTAATGTACATTTACATATTACATCACTTTCCTCCCAACCATTTATCATGTATTCATATACATACATTGCTAATCCAAGGGTCCAAAATTAGGGTTTTATAGGAAAAGTATGGAAAAATTTATTTGTATTCATACTATTATCACATCGACAACTAGTGTAGCCCCCAAATATTCCAAACTCTCTCAAAAGGTCCTATAGAAAAGTCTTGAACTATTAATAATAACATGTCTGGGATAACAGTCACTATATTTTAGAGAGGACTTGCCCCATATTTTGAAACATGTTCAAAAGGAATTGAAAATCGCTTGTCCACAAAGGATGATGTATGCTTCTTTCTCAATCAAACATAGAGTAAGGAATTTGTTGCTTATGTTTTGAGGGTAAGGTATATCACTATAAATGTCACTTACTTGAACAAAGAGATATGAAGGATGCACCACTAATTCTAATTTGTAAATAGAATATATCTACTAACATGTCCATCATTCAAAAGAAACAAAGTCTTGAACAAAGAAATTATATCGGGACCCAAAATAGGCCATGGAACTCAATCTCCATTTCAACCCAAATTAACATATCACACCCTCACCTATGCCTTTAGATTTGGCCTTTACACAAAGAAAAAACTAATATATGGTTTTTGGGATCTGAAGAGTATTTTGGTTCTCGTAGGGTTAGAGGAGATACGAGGCTCATTTTATATATAACATAATCTTGAATTCTTCAAATATTTGAGAGTCAAGATAAAGTTAATTTTCTTGGGGCTTGTAGGGTAGGAATAAATAAAGAGATTCATCTATCTTAAAAATATTAAGATTATGAAACTCTTGGAAGCTTGATAAGTTGAGGTAAAGCTAATGTTTGCATAGGGAACAAGGTAGGAGGACATAACAAGTTTACCTTTTATAGAATTTAATTTCATGAGATCCAAGAGGCAAGGATATTGCTAATATCTCACTAAAGAGATGTGATTTGATGTTGGAATCATTGTTGTAATTTATACATATGGTCATGACTCATTCATATGTATCATTACTATATTTGTACTCATGGTTAAGGCTACACTTTATTATTTTAATGTATTATTAGGTGTGATTAAAGCTAACCTAGTAAAATTTGATATGTAGGTTTATTAACACTTTCGAGGAGTGCACCTTACTTATGTGGGCCCATAACCCCTCTTTGGAGGATACTCTACTTGATTTATGTAAAAATAAACAACTAAAACCTCATTTCTAAATCATATTTTTATATCATTGAGATAACACTTTCTAATACATGTGTTTTAAGCCTATTGTAACACCCCATTCTAGTGCATCTTGCTTATTTTGTTGAACGTCATTGTGGACATTATATATTAAGTTAAAATGAAAATTATGATGACTTAGATGTTATGAATTCATTATTACTTCAAAGCTTCATTGGGATGTTTTCTTGACGATATCCATATTTATCCATTTTTTTTAGTTTCTTACCCTCTTTCTTTCTTCTATTGGTGTTGTTGCCCATTCACAAAGGAACTTGTCACCTTCACACACTAGATTTCAAGATTAGGCATACAAAGAGATAAAAGGATCCCCCCATTGAAAGATTTGGAGCCCACTTTCTACTACAAGTTCTCTTTAGGTGTTGCATAGTAAATTTATCTTGCTTTGTCTTGTAAATGTGTTGAACTTGCACATAATAGATTTAGATAGAAAATACTACACACATTTGCAGAGAGAAATTGAGAAAGAAGAAGCAAGAGAGAAAGAATGGAAGAATTATCATTAACCATATTCCACACTCAAAGAGTGAATAATTTACAATAGATATAGGTTACATGAGTAACTAATGCGTCATAGTAGTGATCTAGAGAGATCTAGACACTCACTAACAGACACTAAAGTGAATTACCACCTAGTCCTAGTTAATTGATCCATGCAATCATCAGTTGACCGAGACACATGTGTGGAAGTGAGAGATATGCATGCATCTCCTGGTGATAAAACTAATGTTTCAATGCATGAGTGACTTCCACTAGTCTAAATGAGTGTAACTGACTCTAAAATGAAGAGGAACATCCTATTTTGTAGGGAAATATTCTCTAGAGATAATATTCTCATCTAAGGAATTGTTCTCAACATTGGACTATAAAAATTATGAAAATTATTATAGGTGAGTGTGTAATATCTTGAACACCCCCCTTCAACACTACTAGGGTGTACATGATGAATGGTTCCCGACAACAAAGGCCATGTTAGGTACCCATTGTACAATGCATATAAGAATGAAACATTGAAAAATGAGGAAAGAGGGAAAAACTCATGGGAAAAATCCTCTCTCAATTTACAATGCATAAAACAAATATGAGAAGGAACAAAAAAGCAGTCATTAACCAACCATGTCCTTCACTCCAAGAAGACCTCGCAATTGTGCAAGTTTGTTCTTGTTGAAGATTTTGTTGAATATATATATGTTTTCACGGATCTGATGAAGTAGATGCACTTTTGAGATGTCCACACATATCCATTTTCTCTTATTGTAATGGAGAAGATCCAAATAAATTTTGGATGAAACTTTGAAAACCGTGCGGCTGTTTTCGGAAAAACAATCAAATTTTGTTGATTTTAAAATGATCATAAATTCACTTCCCTGACTTTGTTTCGGACAATTTGTTTTTTGAAATTGAATAATTTGCTGAGACGAATTCAAATATCTAATTATCTTCTGCAAAGTTTGCTCAGAAAATATAAGAATTGAGTTTGATGTGCACGACTCCCTTTTTGTCTCCTGAGATGCATGTATTGCACATGGAAAAGTGTCCAAATGTGACCCCTTGATGCAGGAGCATCTCTCCACATCAGCCAGCCAGCCAGCCAGCCACGTCAGCCGATTCAAATCGCACGTTCAAGAGAGGTGCAGCCTCATTTCAATTTGAATTTGAATGTAATTAAATGTTTTAGGCTGTTGAGCCGTGAGGCTGTGCTTTGCATAGACGTAGAAGTAGGTAGGCCTCTAATTCTTGAAGGATGAGATCTAGATCCAATCTGTGGACTAGACAGCCCATTCAATGCTATTGAATAGGGTAGGTGAGGTTAGAGGGAAGCACTCTAAGAGCCCCCTCTGTAAAATATCTTTGAGTTGTATCTCATTTTTGTGTAAGAGAATATGCACAAGAGAGAGCCTGCAAGGAGAGAGAAGAAGAGAGAGAGAGATGAGAATTTGTTATAGTCCACGCTCAGAACACCCTTGTAAATAGGCATTGCCATTAATATAAACCAGAGAAGTTTTTCCTGCAAGTATTTTTGTGTTGAATGAATGTCTATGTGTGTTCATTTTATGCTGTAGATGTATGTCAGTACGTTTGCAGGAGTGTGTTTGATTTAAGGCTATTGAAAGTTCTTTGAGGCTTCACACTGGGAGGGTGTGACAGAACACTACGGGTTTTGATAGCGAGTGCACTGAAGAACTTATGAACCTACGGATTTAGACAAAGACATGCTAGGGGTGCATAGCAGCTGAAATCACCAACTCAAGGAAGACCTTGGAGGTTGCTAAATACCTTAGAAGGCAAGGCTGTGTAGGCAAAACAAAGTTGTAGACAAAAACTCTCTGAGGAGTTCTGTAAAGCTCTACCAGGTGGGCATTGAGCACGTGCAAGGAGTGCATAGAAGAATAACTCTACTGTGAGTTCAGAAGAAGACAAAAAATATGTTGTGAGTTCTGTTCAACTCTTCCAGGAGGGCATTGAGCCAGTGTGCAGATAGGCACAAGAAGAAAAGAACTCTTTGAGTTCATAGATTGAAGAAGAGTCCACTGAAGGATCTTCGCAGGGTTGCTGAACAACTTGAAACACTCAGCAAGAGTTTGCTTGAGTGAGGATAACTAGGAGGGCATCCAAGTTCTCCATTTGAAGGAGAAGGGAAAAAGGATAAAATCCCTTAGAGGTCTAAGTATCTGAAAAGCTAAGAAGAGATAGCACTGGGTGTGCGAAGACTCTGCGAGGAGT